>NW_019104722.1:89254-100554 GCF_001995035.1 Momordica charantia
AATTAAAAAAAAGCAGTGTTTTTTTTAAAGTATCCGTTGGCTCTCTTGTGCATATATATTATTATTATTATATATTATTTTATTCAATTCAATATTAACCTTTCATCTCTAATCATTTCAAATCTAATGGTCCAAATTGATTTTGGTTTCAAATCAATTTCATCCTTTTCCCCTCTGTTTAATCAACTCTTCCTCTCTCCAAATTTTAAAACAACTTTCTCCCAAAATTTCTCTTCAATTTCTATAGTATGAATCTCTCTTCAAGCTTCAATTTGTGTTCTAAATTTCTTGAGAGAGATTTAATTTGAGAGAGATTTGAGCTATTCAATTTTTATTTTTCTAAGCCATTTGTGGGCTTTATTTTGTTTGAATTTTTCTTGCAAAATTGTGAGCAAAAATTTGTGTATCCACTCTTTTTAAAGAGTTTGTGAGATTGTTCTTCAAAATTCCAATTCTTGTCAGGGTTGCTCTTAAGTTCGAAAAAGAACATTGTAATGGTTTGATCCTGAACCGTGGAAAGGATCGGGTTCGTTCTTGCTCCCGTAAAAAGAACATTATAACGGTTGGACTCTAAGCCGTGGAAAGAGTCAAGTTCTTCAATTGAACACCTAAGAGGAGCTAAGAGGAGCTTGGGAAGTGGAGTAGGTCAATTGTTGCCGAACTACTATAAATTTCATGTGTCACTTTCTCTAACCCTCTTCTATTTATTTTTTGCAATTAATTTTCTTTATTATAAATTGTATTAAATTAATTGCTAGAATTTGTTATTCATGTTTTATGTGCAATATTTATATTGAAATTATTTTTGGTGCTTGAAATGTTATCTTTAATTTATTGATTACTTTTTGTGTTAAAATTACGTACTTGTAAAAAGTTTACTTATTTGTTTAAATTGAGCTCACCGTGTTAAAAAGTTTTATAAAGTTTCATTAAACCCTATTCACCCCCTAGGGTTGTCATACCGATCCAACATCTCTCATAAAACTTCTTCCGCCATTTTAGCCACTGTAACCTATTATTCCTTTACTTGTGTCTCCCACGAACTCTTTCATGCCAGATTCGCCTTCTACTATGACTTCTACATTACCCAATCACGATCCATCATCTAATGTTTCCTCTCCTAATCACTTCCCTACCCCAAATCTTCATCCAATCCCATAGAGGAATCTGCTCATGCTGCTACTTGTTATAATAAACCAAGGCCTACTGTTATTACACCAATCTCTATTGGTAATTGCCATCCTATGGTGACTCTGACCAAAAGCTATAATTTTCAAGCATAAAGTTTTCTTAGTTGATTACATTAACACTTAACCACTTACCGTCACTGAGGCTTTAAAGCATGACCATCGGAGAAAAGTTATGCATGATGAGTATAGAGGTTTAATGAATAATAGTACTTGGGATCTTGTGTCTCAACCTCCTGATAAGATTGTAATAGGCTGTAAATGGGTATCTGATAACTCTCTAAGAGGGAGTTATTTAGTAATTATTTGGGTAATTTTGTGCGTTAATATAAAGGCCTTTGTCTAAATCGCATGCATGTTGGGTGTGTTGCCCTAAACTTGTAGTTTGTAATTACGTAAAAACAAATTTATATTCAATAAAGTTATGTTTCTCTTATTCAATCAATTAGTTGTTGAATTTACATCATTGCATTGTCCAAATCTAGTAAACTAAACATCCAAGGTTATTATCATATAAGCCGGATAGTATATATACTAGGTATGTATTTGATATACCCTCAATATACAAGTGGATAATGTCATGGGAATAACCTAAAAGGTCTATAGTATATGGATAAGGTTTGGTACCTTATCCTAGCAACACTATGAATATTGCTCACTTTGTAAATATTACAAACGACCCGATCCAGGTCGTTCGTGTGGAGACATGCGAGTGGGGATATCCTATACAATGAGTTTGTATAAGACTGGACTGCGAAATCGTCTATCTTTAGATGTAACACCATTGACTTATAGATTGCTATTTCATAGGATGACCAGACAACTCATTCTCAATCTTGAGTGAGTTATGGACTCTTGCCCATGACGGCTCGTTCTTTGATCTGCATGGGTGAGGCTGGCCCAAGTCGCCGAGTTAATATTCCTACCATTTTTGGGATGAGACAAAGTGGGAATCTGGGAACATAACTTTACAAGATGGAATACACTTCTCCCCGACTTTAGGAGAGTAGATGAGTGTTCCCTTTAGTGCTGACTCTAGTACTTGAACAAGGATCCCCACCCTCTAACCTATAGGTCCATTAGGTCCCCTTGCTAGCTCGTAAAGGGTAGTTACGAACATTAAGTCTTGGAAGGAATTTGAATTGTTCTAATTCAATTAAAGAAAATTTGAGTTAATTGTGTATAACACAATTTAATATAATGTATGATGATACATTATAAAACTATATTTTATAAGAGAATAATGTGAATAGGATTATATTAAAATTATAGGTTAAAGTTTAATGTGAATTAGATTCCTATTAAATACTATAGGTTAGGAGGGAAATGCATATTTGAAATATGATTCAAATATTAATTGATTTAATTAAATTATGTTTATTTAATTAGTTAATTAGATAATAATTAATTAATAATTAATTTAATTAAATTAGTTTTAATTTAATTAATTATTTAATTTGTTTATTAAATTAAATATAGTTAATGATAATTATTATTAATTTTGTTAATTATGTTAATTAATAACATAATTAACAAAATATCACCACTTCCCAGCAATTTTGGTGGGAGCGGTCTCCCACAGTCTATCTTCCATCATTTCGTTAAATCACAGAGGCTCTTTTATGATTAGTGTTGCTTCATTTTTGTAGCAAAGATGGTAAAGCAAATAAGATAACCACTCTCTCACGATCACAAAACTCCCAGTTTTTCCTTCTCCAAGAATTAAGATCCCACAATCTGGGCTCTTAATCCTAGAGATATAGTACGGTTGCTTTGTGGTGGTGTTCGGTCGTGCGTTCGTGATCATTGGTTCGTCCCGACTTTAAATCTGTGCTTGAGGAAGAAGTTTTGCCCACGGTCTTCAAATGTAAGTCATCTTCTTCCCAAAGAGGCTTAACCTCTAATTTAGAATAGAATTGTTCTGTTTCTATAAATAGGTAACGTATAATTTCTAAGCCAAATTGAATCACAAGTGATCAACCGCTTCCGCTGGGGATTCGATCCCTTCAATGCATAAGTGAGCAATTGTGGAGAAGTAAAATAGCATGTTCAATTCCTTTGGCAGATGAAAATGTATAAGTTCCTGCTTATTTCCTTTGTTTGTGGTTCAATTGGGGGTGCCTATATGTAACTAAAAAAGTGAAGTGGCCAAGGTACAACTAAATCGGAGGAGAAATGTTGGAGCTTTATCGTGCTAGAGCATGCGAGGCTGGTGCAATCTTATGCAGCAGCAAGTGGAGGTACCACAGTAACTTTCCTGTACGGGAATTTTAACCGTGTCTGTACAAGAATCCTTAGTTCCCCTAAAATTTGGGCCTATATAAAAACTTAAGGAGTGCACAGAATAAATCCCAAGAGAGAAAATATTCCTTACTCAGTGATAAAGCCGAGGCAAGCACAGTCCCATTTTGGAGAAAGAGTTGATGATAGACATTGGAGCCACTGGGTTTTTTATTGAGCTGGTGGTTATAGTAGATTTATGAGCGTTCTTTCACAAAATGGGTTACTTATTTTGTTTACTCATTGTGTTTACCCCTCCCTCATTAATTAAATCTCATTTTTTTAGGAGATCATGTGCTGTAAGTTGCAACAGATAAATAGGGTTGTAATAATATTTGCATCCTACTGATTTTTGCTAACCGCATTTATCAATTTTCTTACTACTGTATGACTCGGGAGAATATATAGGTAGTGTGTTTGGCTCTCTTTATGGTTAGGGTAGTCATTGCTAGTATATTAGTGGATGCTTAGGAATGACTAAAAAGGGTTTAGAAAAAGAATTAGAAAATGAAAAGTGTATTAGAAAAAAAAAAGTAACACAGAAAAGTAAAAAATTGATAAAAACAAACTAACTAACGTGACATTCTTAAAAAAAAAAACAAGAATATTTTTGTTTTGAAAAAAAATAAAGAAGAGAATCTCAAATTCCTCCCAATTTTGTAAAGTCAAAATTTAGATTTGAAAGTTTGAAAATTTGTTAGAAATGAAGCATTCTTCATTTAAAAATAAGTAAATAAAATATTCCGCTGCTTCTTCTAGCAGTCTGTTGCCTTCTTCCTTTTTTTCTCTTTTGGTTTTCCTTCTCAGCTTTGTGGCCGAATACCAATCTCCTTGTTAACTGTAAGTAAAAGTAAACTTATGTTTTTTTGTTCGCTCATAATCATTTATTTCCTAAACAAATTTTCAATTTCAAGGAAAAACGATATTATTTACTATATTTGATTTTTTTAAAATTTTAATTTACTTTAGGTTTTGCTAAGAACTTTGGTAGATTGAGCCGATAATTAATTCTGGATCTATTAAGGTAAGTGACTCTGCTTCCATAATGGCCTTAGGGTTAGGTTGGAAATTTTATATGATTTTTGGATGGCTATGTGTGGATGTTGTTTATGAATTGACTATTATGTGAATTGTTGTGCTGCATTACATAGAATATAATTATGGGGCTTCATACATGATCTTGAATGTGAAAATGTTTTATATGTATATATATAAAAGATGTGACAACCACTCTATTGTAATGCATATACTAGATTGAAATTGAGGACCTAGGTGAGTAAGACTTAACCCTACTGACTAGGGGCCAACTACCATCAGTTAGGGTAGAGTCTCACAGGAAAGCCACCTATGTACCATGATGGAGTTGGTATCGACTGTATGAGGATTAGGTTAATTGCTCACATTGGCCAAAAAAAAAAGTGAAAAGAAAAAGGAAAATGATATTGACGGATAAATATTTATGTCCCACATAGTTATGTTATTAAACGACACTATTTATGTTTTTGTATGCACGTCTGACTATGTTAGTGGGATTACTTACTGGGTATTTTAATACTCACTCTCATTCTAAATTTTCTTTTGGTAATGGCAAGAACATATGAGGCGAGTGAAAGACTTTTTATGTGCATGGGGACTGCGTCCGCATCATTTTATTTTCTCATTCCGTATTAAATTATGTTGAAGTATTTTATTGTAAACATTTAGGGATAATGTTTTCTTTTTATTCACAATTTAATTATTTGTTTTTAGAAATTGCTTTGTTTTGTTTACTTTTTTTTTATCCAAAAAGAAGGTTTTTACCTATTTTGTAACTTATAAAAGTTTCGCTATGACATTGTTATTTGTTACCATTTTGTTTAAATTTAAAACGTTGAAAGAATGCATGTAGTAACGTCCCTAGTTAGTATAAGTCCAGAAAGTCGAGTCGTTACAGTTGGTATCAGAGTCCAAGTTAATGGTTCTGTAGACCTGCTTACATCATAGGCATTAATGTGCCACCATGGCCACACACGCAAACACCTTGTCACCGCAAGGTATTTCTTCTATTTTAACATTATTATTATTATTATTATTATTATTATTATTATTATTGCTATTATTGCTTTAAAGGCAAAATATAGCATGCATAAGAAACAAACAAGACTATGTTGCCTTGTGATATGTTTCATGTTTTATGGTTGTGATGTTAGGCTAAAATGGTCGTTATTAAATTATGCCTCCACGTAGAACAAGGTATGTGAGACGTGGTGGGCTAGGTGGGATAATCCAACCTCCTGCGCTGGCAACAGGCAAGGGCTAGTGCGAGGGTGGTGCGTTTTGAGGTTAGTGATAGTGTATTTTATACACCGCATTTCATGATATTCAGGTGGAAATTATTTAACAATTTTCGGTCATTTATGGCTTATTTACGTGCATAACTGATGTTTTTATAGGATCAAGCCATTAGAAAGAATTTGAGCATAAGCGATGAATTCAGAGAAAAACTAGAGCGAAAAAGAGGAGCTTAATTCAGCCACATCAGCACCATGCGCCTTGTAGACGAAGCTTGGGCCTTTTTCCTCGATGACAGCGCTGCAGCGCTGTATTGTAGCGCCATGACGCTACTTGCACGTCCGTCACAAATTTGGGACAGCGCCATGATGCTCACTAATGGTGCCATGGCACTGTAGCGATGTCATAACATAAGTAAAACATGAGTGCGCCATTTTTGGGGACTTTTGGGGATTCTCACATGGTAGACTGGGAATTTGGAGAGGATTGGCTCGAGATTTGAAGCAAAAAGGGCGAGGAGACGATTTTCGAAGGCTCGTGATCGTGGAGATTGAGTCGGGGACGGTCAATCGACACTACGACTTTAGTTTCTCTCCTTTCCCTTATCTTTTCTAGATTTATTATGAAATTCTTTGTGGGATTTTATTGTATTTTCGTGAACATGAGTAGCTAATCTTCTTGTTTTAGGGATTGACGTAGCCGTTGGATTTATGAGTTGGATTTATTAACAATTGTCTTCATTGATTTGTTTTTAATCTATTTGTGCATTTATTTGCTTAATGCTTTTAATCTCTTGATCATGAATTAATTGTTGCTAAATCTGAATATCTTACACTCGGGAGAGGTGGTTTGGATTGAAACCTGAATACATGACTGAGGTAGTTCTAAAATCGGGAGATTTAGAATTATCTTAGAGGTTGTTAAAAGACTAAGACTTAAAGTCCTGCTTGTTAATGAAACTAGATAGAAATATTGGTTTCTTAATAAGTGGAAGAATTAATTGTGCTCGGGAGAGACAGTTATGATTCTTGATTTCTTGACTTATAGATTAATTGCATATTCAATCTTGGCATGTTTAATTTGTCCGCTTGTAGGTTCAGTTGGTGAAATCACTTCCCTATGACCCGTTCTCCATAAGAGTTTTCCTAAAGTTTTTTATTCGCTTTGTTATTTGATTTTTGCGTGTCAAATAAAATTCCTAGTTGTTTCTCTACATAAAATTGGACATTAATATCTGTGTTACTTGAGCGACTAAAAACCCAATCTAGTGGACGATATCGGTAATTACTTACCTTTTATTAAAACTTGACCCGTACACTTGCGGTAAGCATTTTCTGCTACAAGTTTTTGGCGCCATTGCCGAGGATTGGCAATTATTTAGTTTCACTTGATACTGTGGAGAATTTGTTTGATCTTACTATAGAGTTGTTTTTAATTTTTGTGTCTTTACTTGTTTTTTGTAGGGAGTTGATTTGTATGCGCAAGGACAAAGACGCAGTTTTAGTTCCTTTTAATCCTGAAATTGAGAAAACCTGTAAAAGAAATTGAAAGGAGAAAAAGAAGACGCCTGCAGAGATGGATCCTCCACCACCACCTGTACCGATTGTTCAACCTATGGAACGACCCCAATTAGAACAAAATAACCAAATGACCATTAGAGATTATTGTCAGCCGAACTTTCCTAATCATGTTGGCATAATCAATTTGCCTATTAATGCCAACAATTCTGAGTTGAAACCTGGCCTCATCCAGATGGTTCGAGAAAATACATTCAGGGGCAATGCCACAGAGGATCCAAACAATCATTTGACAATATTTTTAGATGTTTGTGGTACTGTAAAGATGAACGGAGTAATTGATGATGCTATTCGCTTACGCCTTTTTCCTTTATCTTTGCAGGATAAGGTAAGAGATTGATTGAAATCTTTGCAACCAGGCAGTGTTAATTCTTGGCAGGAGATGGTTCAGGCGTTTCTCACAAATTTTTTCCCACCTGCCAAGACAACTCAACTTAGAACAGAGATCAGATCATTCAGGAAATATGATTATGAGCAATTGTTTGAGGTTTGGGAGAGATACAAGGAGCTTCTAAGGAAATGTCCACAGCATGGTAATCTGGAGTGGCTGCAGATTCAGATGTTTTACAATGGATTGAATGGACAAACAAGGACTATACTGGATGCTGCTGCTGGAGGCACTTTATTATCCAGAACACCTGAGAATGCTTACATCTTATTGAAGGACATGGCAGACAATAGTTTCCAATGGCCTAGTGAGAGATCGAATGCCAAAAAAGTTGCTGGAATGTATGAAATCGATGAGCTAAGTTCCTTAAAAGCTCAAGTTCAAGCTTTGACGAATGCTGTTTCTAAACTTTCAGGACCAGGAACCTCTCACTCAAATGAGTTGGTGGCAGCAACAGATACATATTCTTACTATGAGCCAACCATCGAGCAAGCTCAGTATGTCAATAATAGAAATTTTGGCTACAAGGGAAATCAGCAATAGAGCTCGCTACCAACACACTATCATCCAGGGTTGAGGAATCATTAAAATTTTTCGTATGCTAACAACAAGAATGTTTTGCAACCTCCACCAGATTTACATCTCATCCAGCTGAAAAAAAATCCTCCCTTGAGGATCTACTTGGGGCTTTCATAAATGAGTGCAGAAGTCGAGCTAGTCGGATTGAAAATCAGGTAGAAGGCATGGAAGTTAAATTGGAAGGAAACACAACTTCCATCAAGAACATGGAGGTTCAGATAGGGCAAATAGCACCCACCTTGAACACTATGCAGAAAGGGAAGTTTCCAAGTGACATTGAAGTTAAACCACGAGAACATTGCAAAGCCGTCACTTTGAGAAGCGGAAAGGAACTCCAGGAGCCTGAAAAGAAAAAAATGGAAGAACCAGTCATCACAACTGAGGAACGGGAAAATAAGGAGGAAGTTGTAAAGGAGGCCACTCCTGCTCTACAGGCTGACAAGCCTACTAGTTCTATTGTTTCTAGTCCTCCTAATTCTTTACCTTATCCTCAGCGTGTCCAAAAGAAAAAAGATTAATGCTCAATTTGCTAAGTTTTTAGAAATTTTTAAGAGACTTCACATTAATATTCCTTTTGTAGATGCGCTGGAACAAATGCCAAATTATGTGAGGTTTATGAAGGACATTATGACTGGGAAAAGAAAATTGGAGGCTTATGAAACGGTGAATCTCACTGAGGAGTGCAGTGCGATCCTTCAGCGAAAACTACCACAAAAATTAAAAGATCCAGGGAGTTTTACTATTCCTTGTACTATTAGTAGTTCATCATTTAACAAGGCTTTATGTGATATTTGTGCCAGTATTAATTTGATGCCTTTGTATGTTTTCAGGAAACTTGGTCTTGGAGAGCTGCAACCAACTACAATATCCTTGCAGCTAGCTGATCGATCTATCATTATCCCAGAGGTGTTATTGAAGATGTTCTGGTCAAAGTTGACAGATTAATTTTCCCTGCGGATTTTGTGGTCTTGGAMATRGAAGAAGATTCAGAGATTCCTATAATTTTGGGACGASCTTTCCTGGCGACYGGAYGTGCTCTGATAGACGTGCAATTGGGTAAKTTGACTTTGAGAGTTAATGAAGAGGTCGTTGTGTTTGACATATCTCRTGCCATGAAATATCMTGARGAGGTAAGTACATGTCATAGGATAGATGTTGTTGATGCCACCGTGGCTGAAATAAGATCTTTTGTTTCATTTATTGATGCCYTTGAAAAATGCATGCTTGGTTCTKATATTGAGGAMATAGGGGAATTAGATCAGGAGGTTTCTTTTTATCATGATGCTCTTAATCAATTACCAATTATTCATGATAAAAATGTTAAAGTTGATGTGATGGAGCTTAATGAAAAACTTGATGAACCTGTGAAAGCTCCTGCGCTTGAATTGAAAGAATTACCTGCTCTTCTTCCAAATGTTTTTCTTAGTGAGCCTTCTACTTTTCCTGTTATTATATCTACTTCTTTGAGCCAAGTAGAAGAGGAAAAGTTGTTGATAATTTTGCACACTCATATATCTGCTTTAGGATGGTTTATTGCTGATATAAAAGGTATTAGTCCTTCGATAGTTATGCATAAAATTTTAATGGAGGATACTTTTTGACCATCAGTTGAGCATCAGAGGAGACTAAACCTAGCTATGAAGGATGTGATAAAAGCCGAAGTTCTAAAACTTCTTAAGGTAGGGGTTATTTATGCTACATCTGATAGTTCTTGGGTGAGTCCTGTGCAGGTTGTGCCAAAGAAAGGAGGGATGACGGTAATAAAAAATGACAAAAATAAATTCATCTATACAAGGACGGTAACTGGGTGGCGAGTATGCATTGACTACAGAAAATTAAATAAGGCCACCAGAAAAGATCACTTCTCTCTCCCTTTTATTGATCAGATGCTTGATAGATTAGCAGGTAATCCTTACTATTGTTTCCTTATTGGTTATTCAGGTTATAATCAGATCGCGATTGCTCCTGAGGACCAAGAGAAGGCGACATTCAAATGTCCCTATGGTACCTTTGCCTTTAGGCGAATGCCATTTGGGTTGTGTAATGCCGCTGCACATTTCAGCGATGCATGATGGCTATTTTTCCTGATATGGTTGAGGACATCATGGAGGGTTTTTCTATTTTTGGTTCTTCATTTGACACTTGCCTCCACAATCTTTCTCGTGTTTTGCAGCGTTGTCAAGAAAGTAACCTTGTTCTGAATTGAGAAAAATGCCATTTTATGGTCACAGAAGGGATAATTTTGGGGCATAAGGTTTCTGAAAAGGGATTGGAAGTTGATAGGGCTAAAATCTCAGTGATTGAAAAACTTCATCCCCCGATGAATGTAAAAGGAGTTAGGAGTTTTTTAGGACATGCAGGATTTTACAGGCGCTTTATTAAAAATTTTTCAAAAGTTGTAAAWCCTCTATGTTATCTTCTTGAAAAAGATGCTCATTTTCTTTTTACTGATGATTGTTTGTTAGCATTTAATATGTTAAAAGAGAAATTGACTTCTGCACCTGTTATTATAGTTCCTGATTGGAGTCAACCTTTTGAGATTATGTGTGATGCTAGTGACTTTGCAGTAGGAGCAGTTTTCGGCCAGAGACGAGAAATTTTTCAGAGCAATTTATTATGCAAGCAGGACCCTTGACAGTGCACAACAAAATTACACTACCACAGAAAAGGAGATGCTTGTTGTAGTTTTTGCTTTTGATAAATTTAGGTCATATTTGTTTGGCACTCCAGTGACTATGCATATTGACCATGCAGCTCTTCGATATTTATTTAATTAGAAAGATGCAAAACCTCGCCTGATTCGATGGATTCTTCTTTTGCAGAAGTTTGATTTTGAGATTAAGGATAAGAGAGGTTGTGAAAATGTGGTAGTTGATCACCTGTCGAGGATTGAACATGACAACCCCAAAACATTCCCCATCATAGAAGATTTTCCTGATGAGAAATTGTATCAGGTAGAGTCTAGTATTCCTTGGTTTGCTGACTTTGTTAATTTTCTTGCAGGAGGAGTATTACCAC
>NW_019104722.1:114907-126452 GCF_001995035.1 Momordica charantia
CGGACAGCAAAACAAAGTCGTTGGAAGTCGTTTCGGCGCGTTCCTCTGCTGCAAAACGTGGACAACAGCAGTTTCGTGGTGTTTGGTGTTTAACCACACCCGTTCGAAGCCCGATTTACGTTACCCATCCTTGCTCGAGTTAGATAAGAGTTACCCACACCTAAACAAAGTCGTTTTGTAGTAACGGATAGCAAAACGAAGTCGTTGGAAGTTGTTTCGATTCGTTCCACTGCTGCAAAAACGTGGACAGCAGCAGTTTCATGGTGTTTGGTGCTTATCCACACCCGCACCATTGAACTACAAGTAAGTGATGGAAGATCTTTCAATGTCAATGGGTAACGACTGAAACATTACTTTGGCACGAAAGAGGGAAGTTTTGATAAACTCCTTTTGGAGGAGCCAAATTGATAGACAGTTACCTCGTCTAGCTACAGACGTTAAATAAAGCGCTTTTTAGGAGGCAACCCATATATTTCTTTCCTTTGAGTTTACTTTTGTGTATTTTTTATTTTTTGTTTGTTTTTTTTTCTGTTGTTGGGTTCTTACAAACTTACTTTATTTTTGTTTTTTTTTCTTTGTGTGGGAAAACAATAAGAGGAAAAAAAAATTTCGCGGATGCTGGACGCGTGGAAGCGCCATGGCGCAGGCAAAGGCACTACAGCACTCTGCAGCGCCTGGCCCAACAGAATTTCCCGATATCAGAGCTTCATGGCGCTGTCGCGATTTCTGAGCTTTTAAACCCAGATTTCGTGTAACAGTTTCCAACCATTTTCAAACCCTAAGCACCGCAGCGCTCCTTCGCCGCTCTCCCTCCCTTTTTGCTCGATTTTTCTTCGATTTTCCTTCGTCTTAGGCCGATTTCATCCTCGATTCACGATTTTTACCCTCTATTTCAGGATTGTGTGTTATCTTAGAGCGATTTTGGGCGTTCAAGTTGTGGGTTTCTTTCAAATCCACACATTATTCCCAACTAAGTAAGATTTTGTGGTTTTGGTCCGATCTATACACTGATATTTGGCTGTTGTTGTATTTCGTGAGATTATCGCACTTGAGTTTAATCGTTTTGAAGTGTCAGTACTTTTCTAGAGCGTCTTTTTTGTCGTTTTGTTGTGTCTGTACTATTATGGCTCTAAAACGAGCACGTGAAGGAGCGTGGCTTTCGACAATATCTCTATCAACAAATTTTTTAGCTTCCCAATTTTGATCGGGACGACTATAATCGGTATGCTAGTGAGGAGCTTGACATGGATCAGATCATCCGTAGTTTATGCCGCCCGAATGCTGAATGGAAAATGCGGCACGGTGAAGCCATTACTTTCAAATCTACAAATTTGAGTGTTCACAATAAGGTATGACATAATTTTATTTGTTCAAAATTACTTCCAGTGACCCACATGAGCGACGTCACCAAAGAACGGGCCATATTGCTATACGTCATTATTACTGGTAAGTCTATCGACGTAGGGCGTATTATCAAGCAGAGCATTAAGCATGCAAGACGCGATACCAAAACCGGTGGCCTTCCCCATCCCATGCTTTTAACCGGCCTCTGTAAGAAGGTTGATGTTGTTTGTGACCCCACGGGGACATTGTTGGGTCACAAAAGTGTGATGGACAAGAATTACATTTTGTCTATCCGTGGGTGAGAGCCTCTTATGGAGATTCAAGGCCCTGCGGAAGAACAACCAGAAGTCCATGCTGATCCACCTTCACAACAACGCGCTCCCCGACCTCTTGAGGAGGAAGTTCGCCATCTTTCACGACAGTTCTATCGTTTTCAGGTGAACCAGAGGCTGCAATTTAACTATATTGTTCAATGCTTTCAGGCTCAACAATCAACACAGCCTCTTCCTCTACTTCCATAATTTCATGATTCATCCACGGAGGACGAGGACTAGAGACTCTACGTCATCATTCAGGGCAGTTTCCTTCTACTCCCTCATATTTTGTTCAGACTGTAATTTTTAATTTGATTGCATTGTTTTTCTTTACATTGAGACAATGTAACATCTAAGTTTGGGGGTATTGGAGTCTGGTTTGTAATAATTATTTTTCGATGTTAGGTTTACTCTGATTCATATATGCTGATTTCTTTTTTTTTTTTTGAAACCTTGAATTCTGATTAATATTCTTAAATATTTGGTGGTTATGAATCCATCTTTGAGTGGCTTCCGTATGCATGAAAGAGTTAAGTGTGACTGTTTTTGTTTTCCTTGTTGAAAATTTTATGATGGTTTCTCGCTGGATTATTGAATGAAATTTGTCGTTGACTTGACACTATTTACATACCCAATGAGCTTTTCAGCCTTAGAACAATCCATTACATTTTGCTCAATTTTCATTCTTGTGTGTGATCGAACTTGGCATATTTATTCTAGAATTGGCATATTTATTCTAGAACTTTCTGGTGAATGCATTTTGTGACCACTTGTTTGAATTGGTGTCTTAAGATGATAAGGGTAATTTAGGTTTACCCACAATTTGAGATTTCTAAAGAGCCTACCTTGATATATTTTCCTTTAGAGAGCCATATTTGAGCCTAATTTTCCATTCTTTTTCTTCGATTGAACACGTTTATTAGCCCTGAGGCCTGTTTCGGATATTATCCTCCCTATTTCTTTGTTTACCAGTGTAAAAACAAGGGAGGAAAAGTTGCATGATCTAATTTGTTTCAATTCAAACCAACTTTGTAAGTGAAAAAAAAAAGAGTTTAGTTGAAAAGAAAATAAAAAACAAAACAAAAAAATAATAAAGAAAAAAGTTTGTTTGGAAAAGAAAAAAAATTATATAAGCATATTCTCTCTTCTTCGTTGAGTAATGTAGAGAAAGCATTTAGAGAATTATCTTTCAAGGAGCAATAAATTCTTCTGTTTCTCTAGAAGTGTTAGTGTTCGATGGTACATTATAATCACTGTTCATTGACTTCAGTACATTATATAGTTAGCATGCAACCTAATTTCTTCTTTGTCTTGATTTTGAGCCTCTTAAATTCCTATTACCTCACTTTTACCTAAGCCCATTACAACCTTTATCAAAGTCCCTTTGATTTTGTGCATTCAATTATTATTTGAGAGGGGAGATTTGATTTACCTGTAAGCTTATAGTAATAATGTGCTTTGTTATGATTCTGAGAGTTAAAACACCTTGAAAATATGTTTAGAGATTTGAGTGAAATCCTGTGAGAGTGTCGAGTCTTTGCTTTTGATTTCAAGAAGTTCATGAGATTCTTGAGTTTTTTTTTATTTTTCAAAATATTTTGTTCACTACTTAATCTCTTGATTGTCATCTGGAATGATCTCGTAGGATGTGTGATTGACTTACCGATATTTTTTTGGAGCTTAAAAGGTTGAAAGGGTTTATGAAAGGGAGTCAGTATATTGAGTTACGAGATGTTCAAGGATGAGCGTGTTATAGGTGTCAGTTGTCTGCTTGGATTTAGTGGTCATTAACTAGTTTTGTTTGCTTGAGGAGAAAGAAAAAACTAAGTTTGGGGGTATTTTGATAGCGTACTTTATACACCACATTTCATGATATTCAGGTGGAAATTATTAAACAATTTTAAGTCATTTATGGCTTATTTGTTGGGTGTGTTGCCCTAAACTCGTAGTTTGTATTTTGTAAAAACAAATGTCTATTTAATAAAGTTTTAGTCAATAAATTTGTTGTTGAATCATAGCTTTGCATTGTCCAAAATCCAATAAACTAAACATCCAAGGTTATTTTTGATGTAATTGGGACAGTATATATACTGGTATATAGTTGATATACGGGGTATATATTTGATATATCCCTGATATATGAATGGATAATGTCCCGTGAATAACCTAAAGGGTCTATAGTATATGGATAAGGTTGGGTACCTTATCCTGGCAACGCTATGGATACGGCCCACTCTGTAAAGGTTACAGACGACTCGATCCATGTCGTTCGTGTGGAGACATGCGAGTGGGGGTATCCTATACAATGAGTTTGTATAAGACCGGACCGCGAAATAGGCAATCTTTAGATGTAACACCGTTAACTAATGGATTGCTATTTCTTAGGATGACCAGGCAACTCATTCTCAATCCTGAGTGCGTTATGGACTCCTGCCCGTGAGGGCTCGTCCTTTGATCTGTATGGGTGAGAGTGGCCCGAGTCGCCGACTCAACATTCCTACCATTTTGGGGACGAGACCGAGTGGGGAGCTGGGAACATAACTTCACAAGATGGAATTCACTCCTCCCCGACTTTAGGGAAGTAGGTGAGCGTTCCCTTAAATGCTGACTCCAGGACTTGAACACGGGGCCCCACCCTCTCATTGGCTGAGAGGGACTTCCAGTTATTGGTTGGACCATAATCGGGTTGTTCATTAGAGGAGCAGTGGTGTTTAAGGAGTAAGATGTAACTCAGGGGTAAAACGGTAATTTGACCCAACTTGAGTTATGAACACTCGTGAAGGATTGACTCGTCATGAATGGTCATATATCCATGGTCACGAAAACATTTTGCAGTGAGAAGAGTGCAAGTGCGGGTCTTTAGTGGAATGACCCGTAGTTAACGAATCTATATTAACTCGGTCAATGAGTTTGACCGATTAATCTTGCATCGTTGGAGCTTCGGATCTGTAGGTCCATTAGGTCCCCTTGCTAGCTCATAACGGGTAAAACGAGGATCAAATTTTTGGAAGAATTTGAATTGTTCAAATTACTTAAGGGATTATATGTATATTTATACATTATAATATATATAGTTAATTGTAAATTAAAACCATATATTGTGAGAGATATTATTTGAATGAGATTCAAATAAAATTAATACGAATGAGATTCATATTAAAACTATAGGTTAAAAATAATGTGCATAAGATGTACATTAAAACTATAGGTTATACGAGAGAAATGTTTTAGAATATGATTCTAATTTTATAATAAATAATTAAGTGTTAATTATTTATGTATATATATATTTATTAATTATTAATTGGATTTATAATTAATTCTATTAATTAATCTGATTAATTAATTTTATATATATTAATTATTCTATATATATTATTATATATATTTTAATTATTATTATTATATATATATTATATATATATATATATTAATATTATTATTATTATTATTATTAATATTAACTCCCCTGCAAAATTGCAGGGGAGTGGGAGGTTTTGTGACGTGGGTAGTTGCCGCACGTCATCCCTCTTCTTCTTCTTCAAGGGTGTTGGTGAAGAGAAGAAAATGTTACATAACAAAACCAAAGAAAAAAAAACCCATCAATTCTCTCTCGAAATTCTCTCAATCTCTCCCTCTCTTTGATCAAGGTGCTACCACAAGCACGATCCTGAGACCCAAGACGATAGCGAGGAAGATCCGGTGGTGGTGTTTGGGGGGAACTCACTGAAGAAATGTTCTTCAAAGGTTTAGTTTTTCCCCTGTATTTCCTTATTTCTAATTCGATTTTGTATCCCGAAAAACAGCAACGAAGATCCGCTTCCGCTCCGAGATTCAAATCCCTTCATTATTTATGTGCATAACTGATGTTTTTATAAGATCAAGCGATTAGAAAGAATTGGAGCATAAGCAATCAATTGAGAGGAAAACTAGAGCGAAAAAAAGAGCTTAATTCAGCCACATTAGCGCCACAGTGCTAGTACACAGCGCCATGGTGCCATGCAGACGAAGCTTGGGCCTTTTTCCGCGATGACAGCACCGCAGCGCTGTATTGTTGCGCCATGGCGCTACAAACTTGCATGTTCGTCAGAAATTTGGGACAACGCCATGACGCTGTAGTTTATGGGGACTTTTGGGGATTCTCACATGGGAGATTGGGAATTTGGAGAGGATTGGCTCGAGATTTGAAGCAAAAAGGGCAAGGAGACGATTTTCGAAGGCTCGTGATCGTGGAGATTGAGTCGGGGACGGTCAATCGACACTACGACTTTAGTTTCTCTCCTTTCCCTTATCTTTTCTAGATTTATTATGAAATTCTTTGTGGGATTTTATTGTATTTTCGTGAACATGAGTAGCTAATCTTCTTGTTCTAGGGATTTGACGTAGCCGTTGGATTTATGAGTTGGATTTATTAACAATTGTCTTGATTGATTTGTTTTTAATCTATTTGTGCATTTATTTGCTTTATGTTTTTAATGTCTTGATCACGAATTAATTGTTTCTAAATCTCAATCTTACGCTCGGGAGAGGTGGTTTGGATTGGAACCTGAATGCATGACTGAGGTAGTTCTAAGATCGGGAGATTTAGAATTATCTTAGAGGTTGTTAAAAGACTAAGACTTAAGGTCTTGCTTCTTAATGAAACTAGATAGGGATATTAGTTTCTTAATAAGTGGGAGAATTAATTGTGCTCGGGAAAGACAATTATGATTCTTGATTTCTTGACTTATACATTAATTGCATATTCAATCTTGGCATGTTTAATTTGTCCGCTTGTAGGTTCAGTTGGTGAAATGACTTCCCTAAGACCCGTTCTCTATAAGAGTTTTTTATTCGCTTTGTTATTTGATTTTTGCATGTCAAAAGAAATTCCTGGTTGTTTCTCTAGATAAAATTGGACATTAATATCATGGTGCTTGAGCGACTAGAAACCCAATCCAGTGGACGATATCGGCAATTACTTACCTTATATTAAAACTTGACCCGTACACTTGCGGTAAGCATTTTCTGCTACAGTTAGCGCAGCAGGGGCGAGCGCTGGGCAAGGCCCTTGCGAGGTTAGCCCTGTAAGTGGTTGGCGCGCGCGCTGCGACGTTGGCTGTTGGCATCAAGCCGACGCACATTCTGGCGAGGCCACTGGCCTCTTTTAAGGTTAGCACGGTAGGAGCACGCAGGTGCTGGCAGGATTACGGCGCAAGTGGGCATTGTTGGCAGGTGGGGACGCAGGCGTAGGTGAGCACGGGCTGGACGCTGGCGGGAATGAACGGGGCAGCGTCTTGTGCGGTTAGCCCGCCGTAGGTGGCATATGCATGTAGTCAACGTGCTTGCGGTGGGCCTATTCTCCGATCATGACATTTTTTTGTATCCTCCTTGAAATCCATCTTCTTTTTATGAGACTTATCGTTTTTATCTTCATTTTCATTGACGTAGCTTGATTCTTGGACCTCATGCCCAAATAAGATCATATCATATCCTTTTTATTGAAAATGATTCGTCCTCGAATGAAGTTTGTAATCTACACACAAATGAAGCAAGTTAGTAACTTCAAAATAAAGATATACGTTACACTTACCTTGTAGAGCAATCTTGAAATCTTGAGAGGATGATGCTCTTATTAATCTTTCTTTGGATTTCCTCTTGAAATATCTTCGTTCTTTCTAAAAATGTTTCCAAATCCAATCACTTGGTTTGTTGACATTATGCCTGGATTTCCTTGTCCTCCATTTGATAATTGGCGTTTGAATTCTCCAACATAGTAATTGGTGTTCTTGGCCATGGCCTTGTTTAGATGACTTCTTCCACAGGTACTTTTTCATGATTCTTGGCCATATCATTACTTGTTCATGATCACATACACAAAAATGAAACAAGTTAGTATCTTCAAAATTAAAAGTTTTCATATACGTACGTTGTATGGTGATCTTGTGATTTTGACAAATTGGCTGGGTAAGTCCATGAATCTACATCTTGTAATGGTTCTCCTTAACTTTTAACTGTTTTTGCGTTTGACTCTGATTGAGTTTAAGAGTTGAAGTTTCCTGCAAATGTCTCAAAAGAGTACAAGCATTAGGATAAAATATATTAGCTTGTAGATAGGGATCGTTATGTAGTACTTCCATAAGATTGGACTTGTAAGGACAAATATGTTGGATCTCACTCTCTTTCTCTTCATACTCATTTCTCCTCTCTTCTTCTTTTTGTTTTGCTTGCCTTGGCTCACATGTATCCACAAATATTTCTTCATGCATTAATGGTTCAAGAGTAGGTATTTTACAATCAAAAGAAACTTTTTGATCTAAAGAATTAAGATTGTCATGCATAGAATCACTAAGTATCATTTTTTCTACTATACTACTCTCATTCTCATCAACTTCATGCAATGCTTTGTTACCAATGGAAATTTCATACATGGCTTCACAAAGCATGTCTTCTTTTTCATCACCTTCTTTCTCGATAATGGGTAAGATGTCATGCAACAACTTGTAATCCATGGAAATAGGAATTTCATGTTTGGATTCACAAGATGTTTTATCTTCAATTGTACCACTTACCTATTCATCAATAGGCATACAATCATGTAATACTTTGCAATCTAATGGAATAGGATCAACATGCATAGCATCACAAAATATTTCATTATCAATCTTAATACTTTCTTCCTCAACAATAGAGATAAAGTCATGCAATACTTTTCTAGCACTAGTAGTAGGTATACCATACATAGTTCAACAAAGTATGTCATGCTCTTTATTTTCTACTATTGGGACTAAAGTATGAAAACTAACCTTCCCTAAAGTTGGATTTTCTTGAGTAATAGGTTTAGGATTAGTATACCTCAAGATATTCTCTTTGATGCCTTCTTTTAATCCTCTTGGCAAGGTGTAACATTTCATCCAACCTAGTACAAGGACAAATTTTGTTGAGATATCCATAAATGAATTAAATTTACCCAACTCATCAGCTTAAGCTTTTGGGTTGAGTGGTGGTTTATTAATCCTATCTCTTCATCTTCATAAACGTTAAGCTCCTAAAGCAATGAACACATCTCATCATAGTAGGCTTCAACACTTTTGTCCTTTATCTCAACTTTTTCAACTTGACTAATGACTTAGGAACAAATTGTCTCCTCATTAATAGCCCGAGTTCTCTCCATGAGGTGATTCGACTTTCTCGATTCTTTTTCCTATTAAAAAACAAAGCATCCCACCATGTTATAGCATACTCTTTAAAACAAGTGATAATAAGATTTACCTTGACGCTTTCACTCCAATGGTGTTTTGCAAATATGCTCTCGACTTGGTCCTCTCAATAAAGATATTCTTATGGCTTTGTACTTCCATGGAACTTAGGAAGTTTAGGGGTTGTCTCCAAGGTAGCCAGTAGTGTGATGATCTTTCTTCCTTGGATGAGCAACATTAAAGACATGGTTATTATAATATTCACATCATGGACTTATTCCTTCTCCTTGAGATTTATGAGATATCCTTCGTTGCTCCATAACTACAAAAGACAAGGTTAGTAATAACAAATATAACTCTCACTCACTCCCTTACTTGTCCTCTCGGCTTCTCTCCTTTTTCATAGGGCAGATGTGGATTTGGATACCCTCTTGGAGATGCTGGCTCGATTGCTCGTGGCAAATCGACTTTTGAACAAGCAAACACAAGCCTACAAGCAACTTGTGCAAAATACTTTTTTTTTTTTTACTAGGGGTCAATGGTATAGATGATACCAAAGACAAGAATCAAATGATGGGCAAACAAATACCAAAATGATATAACACAAAGAATTGAAACAAAAATATGAACAGAGAAAGATAAGATGCAAACCTTGAGCCTAATGCTCTCGGTGCTAAGGACTTAACAACAATATGCAAATTAATATTAAAGCCAAACAAAGAAAAACTATGCAATAAAAATCAATGAAATGAAAAATAATCTTGAGATGTACAAAATCCTACTCGTAGTGCAAACACACACGAAAAGAAGTCTTACCAACAAAACAGTAACATTTGCACTAAGAAGGTGATCTTGGGTGAGAGATGCGTGCTATGTACGGCTCGGATGGGGCTCAAACTAGTGTTAAACTGAAGTACAACGAGTGTACTTAACGTATATGGGCTGCCAAAAGGTTTAGAAATCGTTTGGAGGGGCTGCTCTCTCAAAGAAGTCTGAAGCTGCATAGAAAAAGGCTCTCTCGGGTGGCCGAGTGGACTAGGCGGCTTTCCTCCATCTTTTGGGCTGTCTAAAGTGGTCAAAATAATCCAAACATATTTTTAAATAAAAAAATTAACAATATTAGGATTATTTGCCAAAAAAAAAGATAGATTTGGACAAGATTTGATGGCCCAAAGATTTTCTCCAAAATTGTCCAGCTTCAAATATGGAAAGCTTTCTGCCTGGGCACCTTTTTCTTCTTTCACTGATAACTTTCATTGCACACCTCGGATCGCTACAATCTTTTTGTTCCTAGAAAGCTCTTTCAAAGATCTTCAATTTGGTATCTGACTTGACCATCAACAACAAAAAGATTAAAGAGATATAAATTATCGAAGTTGGGACTGTGTTCTCTCGACGACTGCAGGATTTTCCTGAAAATAGTGTGGACGAAAAATGCAATAACATTGAAACCACATATCCAAAATTATCAATTCTGAGCTTTCTGAAAAGTTAACTAAGAGATCTTTCTAATGACACTAATTTCACTCAATTTGGGCTTTGGAGCAAAAAGTTATAAATTATTTTAAGTCGGCTCTCAGTTTGTACTCTCTGCAGGTTTTCTCCCAAATTCTGGGGTTCGAAGAAAATTCTATAATTTTGGCTATAGGGCTCGAATTAAAGTGAAACTTGGTTTGTTGGAAAGCTTTTGAGCTGCTGAACATAAATAAACAAGCTTTATACACTTTAAAGCAATTTTCCAAATAAAAAATTCTTATGCAAGACTGATAGATCAAAAGGCACGCGGAAGACAATAACAATGGATGATAAATTTTTTTGTACGATTTTTCGAATAAGGAAAAGTAAAGACAAAGACAACAAATTTAAAGATAGAAAAATAACATATATCCCAGTCAAGAGCGTAAGCTCTGATACCAAATGATACGCGATAACCCAAGTGTATTGGACTACCCGAGCCACAAGCCACTTGAATCTAATCATATAGATGGTTCAACCCGAAAGGCTAAGAGTTAGACGGACTACCTTTGCAGTCGATTACCTTGAGCTGACAGAATACTCACTATGCTTAAAGTTGGAAACACTCAACAAGTTTGGTGACCAACCAACCAAGCATGCCCCAAAGGTAAAGTACGAGCATTCGATATTTTGGGGGGGGAGTGGTTGCACAAGGCAACAAAGAGAAACTTCTCAACTCAAATTTTATTCATCTCAACTTGTTTTGCAAAGAAGGGGAACGTGCCTATTTATAGTCCAAGGCCCATGGCCTTTACAAGGAATGTAAAATAATAAAAATAAATCTAAAAATAGAATAAAACAAATAATTAAAAGATATTTTCCTTAAATTGCCAACTTGCTAATTAATTAAAGCAATCATTTCGTAAAACTAATTTTGATAAAAATAAAATAAACCAAAGGAAAATCAAACAAAAGATATTTCTTAAAATCCACCACCTTCAAGGGAAAATTATTCCTTATTATAATCAAAACGAGATTAAGGAAAAAAAGGAAGTAATTTTCCTTAAAAGGAATAGAGTGGGCGGCAAGCAACCTAAGGTGGCACGCGCATGGGGCAGCGACACATGGGCACTAGTGGATGAGGCTAGCGGTGGGGCTGGCATTGGGCACTGATGGGCGTGCGATGAGCCAAGGTGCGCGGGGGGCACTGGTGGGGTGATATATGCGCAGAAAAGGCAGGAGGCGCACATGGGC
>NW_019104722.1:148075-170766 GCF_001995035.1 Momordica charantia
TCGTTGGCGACCATGGTGATGAAACGGAGGAGACATGACGAGCGAGGACCATAGGCTGCGTAGTTACTTTTGCTTAGCTTAGGTTTAGATGGTTAAGACTTTATGGTTTGTTCAATAAACTACTTGTTCTTATTTGAATAATTGGGAAGTTCCCACTCGTTGTCTACTTTAGTTCGGATTAGGTGTTTATTTTAGTTTTCTTCCATTCATTGAGTTTGCCTTGTTGGAATAATGAAGTTGCCTCGTGGGGGTTGTCCACGGATGATGCTTGATTGATATTCTATACGGTTGATTCATTGGTAATTTGATGAGAGTTGAAGCTTTATTTTATATGATTATTTCACAGGGAGTTGTTATCTCGTGTTTGGAGTTAAGTTTAGACAGGTGGGTAGTTAACGTGACTTAGAAGTGTGTGGGACGTTCTGGGGCGTTACAGAATAGCTGTTTCTTGCCTTTCTTTGCCTCCCATCAGACCAACGAAGCAACCACCTTACCACCTCCTTCTATAGCCTCTAGGCAGGTTTTCATGTTGGTCGTTTCAGCGATCATGCTAGCAACAACGGTCAGGTCAATCAAGAAGGCGAGGCTTTTGCTAGATTAGGCTCCAATACTTCCCCAAGCACGAGTTTTTCTTCTGAGAGGAGGGAGATTGACCCTTGGGTTCTAAAGTTGAGGGAACAACTTTTCCTCGTTGATAAGTCCACCATTACTAGTTTCCGATGTGGAATTACTTAATGATCCTTTGCTGCAATTTGGCCACCAACAGAAGAATGGTCGTTCACAGTGGCTCGTCTTGTTGGCGAGCGACCTGTAGCATCGTTTCAGCCATCAGCATAAGTCTGAGATTGTTGGCTCAAATGGACGAGCTACTAGACACTTGTGACTAAGTGCGATCATCCATTGTTCTCTCCACCACTAGTGGCGGTGGGACTGCGAGATAGTTGGGAGCATCCTTGAGTCATAGTTTAGCTCAATTAGGAACCGACTTAGAGAATTTGTCTAGTCCCCATAGACAATGGTAAATATTTGGCCACGGATATGATCAAGTGTCTAACAAAGACAGGACTAGTGATATTGACAGATAGAAGGACCTGCATAATAGAGTTAGCATTTCAACGCTCTATTCAATACTTATTCGATCTATACTCGAGAGAGAATATAGTTTCGCGTATCTTATATGATAGGCAGGTATCTCTATTATAGTAGTGAGCTTCCTGTGGAGCTTTTGACAACGCTCCAATGGCTCTCCAACTACCCCGAGAAGCATGGTGTGCTATCTGAGACACTTTTTGGTACTTGCATTTGCAGATACTCTAACACGATCGACTTGTCCTTTGAAAATATTTGTCGAGGTTGAAATATAGTTCGACTCATCGAGCCATGCCAAGCTATCTGGAATCTACTAAATTATAAGGTTCATCCAATTCGTCTCTTCATTTGGGTGAGTGATGATCACTGATATCAACACGTGGCGGGTAATAATTTACCCAACACCTAGTATTTTATTTTGATTGAAGGCCTGACTTATGGTTAAACTTTGGTTCGATGGTTAAAAGTGAGCCATTTTAGTGAGAATCAAACTTATCTATAATATTTGGTTTCATTTTTCACCATGACATATAATTAAAAAAAAAAGCATATTATTGTACCATAACCATGATATATAATTCAAAAAAAAAAAGTGATATTATTGTACAATAATAAAAAACAAAAAAAGTTGTGGCTTAATATTTACTCTAGATAAGGTTAATTATTCTTCAAATTGCTCTTAATTGACACAGGGTGAAACTTAATTAGTACATATGTGTAGAAATCAAATATTTCTTGTAACACATATTTTTTGTCTTGATATTAGTTTGTAGGTCGCAAAAAATTAAAGATAAAATCTTTTGCTTGTCTACCTTTTAATCCGAGTGTGAGAGTTTCCTTTTCTTTTATATATATATATATATATACACACGTACATACGTACAAACACATACATACGTACATATACATATTCATGTTGCCTTTATCGTTGTGACATGCTTATGTTTGCATTAAATATAAATGCTATAAAATTTTGACATCTTAATGTATTATATTTCATCAAATTCACTTTTATATTACTTCTCCCACTATCATAATTTCGAGATACATGATATACTAACTATATTGTCTAGTCAATCCCAGCATATATAGTTTAGACCGGTTAAGACATATATCTCCGACCAAAGATTTGAATGTCCACTCCCACATCATTAAAAAAAATAAAAATAAAACAAAACATAACAAAAGAAAAACTATTTTGTCCTTTTTTCCCTTCCCAGTAAAAGAATTCTTTTGTGTTGCTTGATTTTTATTAATTTTTTTAAATGGAATAAAGTATGCCTTACTGTTAGAATCATTATATATAAAAGTCATCCTTTTTGTCTTCTCTGTTTAATCTTTTCTTGTGTTTCTACCTTGGGTGTGGCGTGGTTTAAAATGAGGAATCTTGTACCTTTTTTTTTTCTTTTTACCATGGGAGATAAAATGTAACACACTCGTGAATTATTCTTACTCTTACCTTCATTTAACCAATTTCTTCCTCACTAATTATTACTTTCTTTTGCTCTCACCAAAACCATTATTATTATTTTTATTCTTTTAGTACGATGGAGATTCAAATTCACAGCCTTCTAACCAGACATAGACTTAGGTACCTTAACGTGTTCAACTAGGTTCATATCCCACTAAACCACTCTCATCAATATTATTAGTTGTTTGTTATGAAATATATAATTTAGTATTTAATATTTATATCATTTCTTTATTACATCGATTCCTAATCTCTAAGAACTCACAACCTCTTTCACTACAAGAAAAAGGGCGTCCTCGAAATAAATCAGTAATGAAAATCAAATTTCGTCGTTGTAGAAGCGAAGCGACGGAATGCATTATCGTCGAGCGACGAAAATAATTTTCGTCACTTCAAGATTTAATTGGGGCCATTTTCAGTGCCATTTTGGCGTTGTGCGACGAAACAAAGTTTTTTTTTCGAGACCCCTCCTTCTCCTCCATTTTGCTTTCTTCCTTCTCCTTCTTCCCCCCTTTTCGTCTCCATCGCCGCCGCCTACCTCCGAGGTGTTCTTACCGCCGGTTATTGAGGGAAGGATAAAGTCAAAATTGGAACGACCAATTTAAGAATTGTTGTGTCGTGGGTGAAACCACTACCCTGAAAGCAAAATCGGCACGACCGTGGTGCTAAATCGTTATATCGTCAGAATGCTCTCCAAGGTTAACACAACCTCCGATACAAACGTGCACTCGTTAGAACGGAGTGGAATCGAATCGTGCTCAGAAAAATCTTTCTAAATGATGGAAAGGAAAGGAGAAGGAGTGAAAGATGGGATGTGTAAAATGAGAGGGGAAGTGAAAATTTATAGTCACTATGTTGCTAAAAAAAGAAATTTGATTTAAAAAAATAACTCAAAAAAAAATTTACACCCACCACGTGTTGGTTCTTCTACTAAGCAACCAATTAAGTTAGGCTTAGCACAAATCACTCTAAGTACACCACGCAGTTTTGACAAAATCAAAACCTAGGAAAAGAAAACCTTCTAAAAAAGATAGCCCCACGCCCAAGCTAGCCAGACGGTGACAGAACACGTGTGGGTCAAGACTTGGGCTTACCTTTCACCATGTTTATAAGCCCACTACATGGTTTTCGCTTACAAACCAACTTTCCATGTGGGACAAAATGAATTAGTTTACCTTTATCATTCCCGACAATCCGCCACGAATGACAAAGAGTAAAACAAAAGACGAAAGATAAGAACAAATTTTTCTGAGCAAAGGATGGACAACTTAAACATTAATATCTTTCGATTTGAATTAATGTATTAGTGAAGTAGAGCAACAATCTATGTAGTGAAAGTGAGTTACCTTTTGAACTTCCAGTAATGATAGTTGAGACCCCCACAACACGTTTAAATCCTTGATATTGATTCCGCGATAGTTATCAAGTGCTATTCATTGCCATGCACATAGAACCCTTGGGCCATCCGGACAACTCTAGAAAGAGACTATGACTCTTTCATAGAAGGCGGCCTAACCTTCACGGTCACGCTGTTGTTTCATCAAGTCTATCATCGATAAACCACTCAAAACTGGGCTATGAAGACTTTGAACATTATCCATCAAGTCCTTATAAGAACCATCCAAAATAGGGCTATGAATTCACTATGTGATTTATTACATTCATCAAGTCCATACCTGGACCACCCAAAAGAAGGGCTATGGATTCATGTTTTATTGCATCCATCAAGTCCATACCTGGACCACCCAAAATTAGGACTATGGATTCACAAATGAGAAACATCAAATGTTGAGTCCCATACAACTTGATGACTCTACAATTACCCTCCTTGTTTGGCCTTTGGTAGGAGGATCTGCTAAGTTCCTCTCGGACCTAACGTAATCCAAGGAGATAATGTCATTTTTCAGCAACTGTTTCACAGCTCCATGTCTTAGACGTATGTGGCGTCTCTTGCCATTGTACACACTATTTTTGGCAATCCCTATGGCAGCCTGCGAGTCACAATGAAGGGATACAGGTACATATTTCCCCCACAACGACACATCTCCAACAAGACTTCTCAGACATTCAACCTCTTGTCCTGCTAATTTAAGTGCTATGAACTCGGATTCCATAGTGGAACGTGCGATGCAAGTCTGCTTTGCTGACTTCCAAGAGATAGCTCCTCCACCTAAAAGAAACACATATTCGCTAGTAGAGCTCACCTCATCGTTATCTACAACCCAGTTTGCATCACAATACAATTCTAACACAGTAGGAAACTTGTTATAATGCAAACAGTAATCCACGGTTCCTGTTAGATATCTCAAATAAACGATGAAGAGCGGTCCAATGTTCATTACTAGGATTATGTGTATATCTACTCAATCTACTTACAACATATGCAATGTCAGGTCTAGTATAGTTCATTAAAAACATAACACTACCTATGATCTTTGCATATTCAGATTGAGATATCGTATCATCTTTATTTTTCTTTAGACTAATGCTAGCATCATAAGGTGTTCTTACAGGTGGATTATCAAAACAGTTGAATTTCTTTAACATTTTTTCTATATAGTGTGACTGGCACAAGGAGAATCCATTATCATTTTTCCTTATTTTAACACCAAGTATTACATCAGCTTCTCTTAGATCTTTCATCTCAAAGTGTGAGGATAACAATAACTTGGTATCATTAATGACATGTAAGTTTGTACCAAAAATAAGCATGTCATCAACATATAAACATATTATCACACACTCAACTCCAAACAACTTTGAGTAAACACACGTATCAGAACAATTTACTTTATAACTATTGTTTACTAAACTGCTATTGAATTTCTCATACCATTGTTTAGGAGCTTGTTTAAGACATAGAGAGATTTTCTAAGCTTGCATACTTTATTTTCTTGACCAGCAATTAGAAAACCTTCAGGTTGTGTCATATAAATCTCTTCCTCTAAATCTCCATTAAGAAATGATGTTTTTACATCCATTTGATGTATTAATAGGTCATGAATGGCAGCAAGAGCAATTAGAGATCTAATAGTGGCTATTTTAGTTACACGAGAATATGTATCAAAATAGTCAATTCCATATTTCTGTGTGTAACCTACAACCACTAATCTAGCCTTGTATTTTTCAATTGATCCATCTGGTCTAATTTTCTTCTTAATGATCCATTTGCTTTTAATAGGTTTATTTCCTATAGGAAGATCTACCAAGTCCCAAGTTTGATTTATAACTATGGAGTCTAGTTCACTTTTAATTGCTTCTTTCCATAAGCTATAATCGATAGAAGTAATAGCCTATTGGTAGGTTTTAGGATCTTCATCTATTAGATATATGTAAGCAAATTGATTATCTATTTTATTCGATTTTTCAACTAAAAAGGTAGTTAAAAAGTCAGGTCCAAAACTTTTGCTAATCTTTTGCCTTTTACTTCTCCTAATTTCTGGATCTTTTGTAACCTCACTACTACGTTCAGAATCCAACTCATCACTAGAATTGAGGGTAACGTTTGTTTGGGAGTTACACATGATTCACTCAAATTCTCGACGAACGGGAAAATATTTTCAAAGAATACAACATCTCTATAGTCACAAATTGTATCATTCCTTAAGCACATGAATCTATACGCTGAACTATTTTGAGCATAACCAATAAAGACACAGTCAAAGGTTTTAGAGCCTACCGTAGGTTTTTTGAATTCTGGATATGTCACTTTTGCTAAGCACCCTCACACTCTCAAGTAGCTTAGGTTAGGTGAATATCCTTTCCAAAGTTCGTACGACGTCTTATTCAGCTTTTTGTGAGGGACCCTGTTAAGAACAAAACATGCAGAGAGCGTAACTTCCCCCCACATTTTATCAGATAAACCAGAGCTCAATAACATAGCATTCATCACTTCCTTTAACGTTCTATTTTTATGTTCAGCTATTCCATTTTTTTGTGGTGAATATAGAGCAGTGAATTCATGTATGACACCATTCATTTCACAAAATTCTTTAAGGAAATTATCACTATATTCGCCTCCCCTGTCAGACCTTAGTCTTTTTTATCTTTCTATCCAATTGGTTTTCTACTTCAGTTTTGAATTTCAAAAACATACTACTAGCTTCATCTTTAGATTTTAGTAGATAAATTTTCGTATATCTAGAAAAATCGTCAACAAATGAAATATAATAATGTTTTCCACCTCTACTAGTAGTGTTCTTGAAATCAGCTAAGTTAGAATGAATTAACTCAAGTAGCTCAGTACTTCTAGTTGTGACAGGTCTAAAAGGCTTTTTGTGAAACTTTGCCTCAACAAATACATGACATTTCTGGGTTTCATGCAACTCATAGGTATCAATTAGATTTAGAGCTTTAAGCCTTTTAGCTGATGCAATATTCACGTGTCTTAGTCTACCATGCCACACATCAATAGACTCAACCATATAAGAACAATGTGAATCAATTTCATTAATAGAAGCAGTGTTAAGTACAAACAAACCATCTGCTAAATATCACTTACCAACAAAGTCACCATTTTTTATGATGATAACCTTGTCGGCCTCAAACACAATCCTAAGTCCAACTCGATTCAGCAAACCTCCAGACACCAAATTCCGACGTAAGGAAGGAACATACAGTACATTACTTAAAGATAAAGTTTTGCCAGAAGTGAGTGACTGGCGTTATGCTGAACGCACGCACTAAGCGTAGTAACAATTCTACAGATGCAAGCGCACACCTATCAGAGTAATATAAAATGGATGGAGTATCCAAGTATCGATCCTCAAGGACTTCTAAATAATTTCCAAACTCTAAAGTTTTAATGAATAGTGAACGTTGAAATGAGTGATTCTTGTAAAATGGGAAGTGGTCACAAATAATGGTTTTGGATTTGGGATTTGGTCTTATAATGGTAAAACCTAGCCCGAATTACTTCAAGTTAGCCAACAAAAAATCAAAGATACGCTAAGGACGATATGCATTTTACTTTAGGAACCAACGACTACGCTTTTCACTTGACTTATGTCTAAGCAAGTTCAAAGTCCTAAGACATTCCCTAATATGTCTATTATGAGAGATATCTTAGTTTTAGGATGGAAATAGTCGCAACCTCGGGTTAAGGTCCTATGTCTAGGCTACTTAACCGGAACCCTTATGTCTAAGGCGCTCCTCTCCTCGATTTAACCACTCAACAATGCAAATAAGCAACTTTTTCAGTATTGACTTGTTAAGACTTACAGTGGGCTTCTCTAAATCCTTACTTTTTGGGAAAACATGTTGAGCAATGAGTGGAAAGCAAAAACACTACTTCTTAGCAACCCTTTTTAGAAATAAAAGGCTAACTATCCATAACCGGGCTAGAGACGGGAATTTAGAAAGACATATTGAAGAAAATACAGCAAGTAAAATGGTTGAAATTGAAATGCATGTGTGAAAAACAAAAGTTAACTAACGGAGAGTTTTGCTCGGGATTGAGAGCTTCGCCATTCTCTTTCAAGCAAGGGGGAGTGTCACGTGCTCTTTCCTCCAAAAAACACAATTCTCTTCACTAAAAATAAAGTAAAGGCAAAGTAAAGATAAGCTAAGTGCTGGATTTTTAGAAATTTGAATAGGTAGAAAATAACTAAGTAACAACGGAAACAAAACAAAGCTCAATAAAGGAACCACAAACCATCATATATGAATTTTGCATGAATTAGAACTCAAACGACCGAGAAAAAGTCCGAAACAAAGTTAAAACATAGTAAAAACAGCATCAAAAACCTTTTTTTTACGCATGTAAACAAGCGTAATCAGTGGGTTTTAAGAGTATCTTCCCTTTCCCAAGTACTCCAGCTGTGGTAGGGTTCCCCATAAAGACACATTCGCCATCGGTGGAGTCCTGAAAGTCGTGGAAGATCTCACGGTTCGAGCAGAAGTGTCTGGAAGCTCTGGTGTCTAGGATCCAGTCAAACTTTTTTTCTACCAGATTTGCCTTCACGACCATGGCGGCAATGATATCGTCTGTCTCTGCGAGATTCGCTTGTGGAGTCGGTCGTTTGTCTTGTCTCTGGATGCATTGATAGGATTTGTGTCATAGTTTTCCTCAGACATAACAAACCAGTTTGGCTTTCTCAATTTTTCCTCCAGCATTTTTTATTTGAAATCCCTTCTGATTTTGTACTCTATCATTAAAACCTTGTTTCCCTTTATTTTTGAACCTATCTTTGAAAGCACTAGAAGATTCAACTAAGTTAGCTTTAACTGAATTTAAAGATTGAGAAGAGAGTTTATCCTTTTGTCTATTGGCTTCCTCTGTACGCATGTGATTGATCAATTCCTGTAGAGTCAACTCTTTTTTCTTGTGTTTCAGGTGGTTTCGATAGTCACTCCATGAGGGAGGGAATTTCTCAAGCAGTGCATTCGCCTGAAAAACCTCACAAATCTTCATGCCTTCTAAGAGCACATTTGCCACCAGGTTTTCGTGCTCATGAACTTGATCCATTATTGGTTTTTCATCCGTCATCTGGAATTGAAATAATTTACCGACGACATACTTTTTCCTGCCTGCATCATCCTGACCATATCTAGATTCTAAATTGTCCCAAATAATTTTTGCAGATGTTTGTACTACGAACAGATCAAAGAGAGAATCCTTCATATGCTTGAGTAGATGCCCACGAACAGTCTTGTTGTCTTTCTCAAATTTGTCAGTACCACCGACAGCAACAGTGGACGTTCCGAGATTAGCAGTCGTAGCTGAAGTCGTAGCGGCAGACTGGTCAGCAGTGGTGGTTGTGGCAACGGCGGGGGCTGAGCAGGATATAGTCGATCTCCAACTGCTCAAAGAAAATAAGTAGCTTCTGGGACCAGCGGCGATAATTGGATCCATCGAGAGGTTCCAATTTTGACAAGTCTGCTAGTGCCTTCCCGGATCCGATAGTAGCCATGTAAATCTTGCTTTCAGATTAAGAGAAGGATAAGGTCAAAATTGGAACGACCTATTTAAGAATTGTTGTGTCGTGGGTGAAACCACTGTCCTGAAAGCAAAATCGGCACGACCGCGGTGCTAAATCGTTATATTGCCAGAATGCCCTCCAAGGTTAACACAACCTCGGATACAAACGTGCACTCGTTAGAATGGAGTGGAATCAAATCGTGCTCAGAAAAATCTTTCTAAAGGATGGAAAGGATAGGAGAAGGAAGTGAAAGATGGGATGTGTAAAATGAGAGAGGAAGTGACAATTTATAGTCACTAGGTTGCTAAAACAAGAAATTGAATTAAAAAAAAAAACTCAAGACCTAGGAAAAGAAAATGTCCTAAAAAAGATAGCCTCACGCCTAAGCTAACCGAACGGTGATAGAACACGTGTGGGTCAAGACTTGGGCTTACCTTTCACCATGTTTATAAGCCCACTACATGGTTTTGACTTATAAAATAACTTTCCAAATGATAATCTTTCCATGTGGGACAAAATGAGTTAGTTTACCTTTATCATTCCCAACAGTTATTTCACAATATCACTAGGTGTTGGTCGATTTTAATACTAAGATAAGTGTATTTGTTTTTTGAGCTATATTTTTGTTGATTTATACTTTATATTCCTTAGTTTTTGTGTTGAATCGTGCACAGTTTGGAGAACTCTTTTCGCTTGAGTTATTTCATTGATTATTCTTGTGCATGGAAGGATTTACCACTATTCGGTACAAATTTTTCTCTTTTAATTTTATTTAAAGTAGGTTTATTGTTTCAATTGATTTACAATTGTGCTATGTTTTATGTAGGGTTCAATAATTTAATTTGGTTTAAATATACATGTATGAAATTTCTTTTAATTTTGTTTAGATTTTTCTTGGAATTATCTTTCATTCCTTCTTGTCATCTAAAAATTTAACGCTATTAATTGGTGCAATATTTTTCGCTTTTGATTTTATTACATGCGTGTCTATTGTTTGAATTTTTTACATATTATGTTTAAAATTGAGTTGAATTTTTATTTACAATTTACTTGGAATGAATTTTAAGAATGTCGTTATTAAGTTATTATAAAGTTAAATTGTTAATTAAATTTGTTTGTTTAGAGTTTCTTTTTAGATTATTCTATGTTTGGAATTAGTTTTGATGCTTAGAATTTACTTTAAATTATACTTTAATATATTTGCTTCTATTTGCTAGAAAAATGATGATCTTACATATTAGAATTTGTACAGGGTTAAAAAYTTTAGGATTGTTAGACTTATGATTTTGTTGTATATTTTTCTTATAAATTCGTACTTACATTTGTTTAATTATGTTAGGGTTTAATTGTATTATACTTTTGACTAGGAAAAGTTATGGATAAAAGTTGGATAAAAAATCCGAATAGGTTAAGTAAAGAATATATGGAAGGAATTAGATCATTCGTTCAATTGTCGAAGAAGCATGTCGATAAGAGATGGTTTAGACGTTGCCCATGTAGGAAATGCCAAAACTTAGTATGGAAACAACCATGTGATTTGGAAGGTCATTTGTACTCATATGGAATGTGTCCTTATTATAAGATATGGACTTTCCATGGGGAAACTCGAGAGTTGCCTTCTAAGAGGATACATACAAGTATTAATCAAAACACACAGCAGAAACATGGAATGAGAGATTATTAAATGATTTAACAAATGAGAGATACATTGAATTTAGGGGGATAGATCAATCAATTAGGGGCGAGTCAAGTGACAATAGGCAAGCTGAAAATACCAAGTTTCAATCAATGTTTGATGAATTTGATCAAGAATTATACCATGGATGTACAAAATTTTTGGTGCTAACATTCATGGTTAAGTTAATGCATATCAAAGTCCTTAATATCGAGTAATAAGTCATTTGATATGTTGTTGCAATTACTTAGAGAAGCTCTTCTTAATGATTGTAGTATTACAGAGTCTTATTATGGTGCAAAAAAGATGTAACGAGATTTGGGTTTAGGGTATGAAAAAATACATGCTTGCAAGAATGATTGTATATTATTCTAGAGAGAAAGTTAGCAAGCTGATGTCTGTCCATAATGCAACATATCCCGTTATAAAACAAACAAGGGTAAAGGAAAAAAGATTTCATACAAAATTTTCAGGCATTTCCCATTGAAGCCTCGATTGCAAAGATTATTTCTATCTAAACGTACGGCAAAAGAAATTATATGGCATAAGGAAATAAAAATAGACAATGAACGGGTTTTAAGACATCTAGCAGATGCTGAGGCATGGAAAGATTTTGATAGACAACATTCTTGGTTCGCAAAAGAATCAAGGAATGTAAGATTAGTCTTGGCTACTGATAGATTCAATCCATTTGGAAACATGAATTTGTCATATAGTACGTGGCCAGTAATACTGATTCCATATAACTTACCCCCCAGGAAATGTATGAAAGAATCATCTTTTTTCATGTCATTACTTATACCATGTCCAAAATCTCCAGGAAAAGAGATAGACGTTTATTTGCAACCACTGATAGAATAATTGAAAGAATTATGGTCTATTGGTCTTGATACGTATGATGCATGTAGTGGTAAGAACTTTCAACTCCCTACAACTTTGGTATGGATGATTAACAACTTTCTGGCTTATTGCAATCTATCATGATGCAGTACGAAAGGATATAAGGCATACCCAATATGTAATGTGGACATTACATCAGACAAATTGCATAGTAAGATATGCTACATGGGACATCGTCGATTCTTACCACAGAGTCATCCTTCGTGAAAAAGCAACAATACAATGGAAAAATAGAAAATTGAGTTGCACCACGACATTTTTCTGGATTGGATGTCGTCCACCAGTTAGATTCCATTGTTTTTCTACCACTTGAGAAAAATATCAACGTTTTACTTTGGAAACAGAAAGGACTTCATAATGAATTTAATTGGGTGAAGAGAAGCATATTGTTTGAGTTACCATATTGGTCAAATCTCAAAATTCGACACAAACTGTATATCATGCACATCGAGAAGAATATTAGTGATAATGTCATGTGCACATTATTAAATATTGAAGGGAAAACAAAGGACACAGATAAAGCACGTAAGAATTTAATGAAGTTGAACATACGTAAAGAATTACATCTCCTACAAGTCGGGAACAAATTTTTGAAACCGTATGCTAGCTACACTTTAACAACAGATGAAAGAAAAAGTTTCGTAGCTTTTTGAAAACTGTCAAATTCCCTTATACTTTTGCATCGAACATATCGAGATGTGTCAGCGGTAAAGACGGAAAAATATATGGCTTGAAAAGTCACGACTCACATGCGTTACTACAAAGGCTTTTACTAGTTGGGGTTCGTCCATTTTTGCCCAATGATGTTAGTGGGGCTATTGCAGAATTGTCAAATTTCTTCAAAGAATTGACTGCAAATACATTGAAAGTTAAGACGTTGAATAAGTTGCAAGATGTAATTGTATTGATTCTAGGCAAATTTGAGAGAATATTCCGTCCAGTGTTTTTCGATGTTATGCTTCATCTAGCTGTTCACTTGCCTGAAAAAGCCAAACTAGTAGGACCTGTCGGTTATAGCTGGATGTATCCGATTGAGAGGTATACACCTTTATTTATATATATAGTTACAAATGATATTTAGTGATATAACTAATTAATATCACATAAGTTCATAGGAGTTTGACGACAATGAAACAATATGTGAAACATAAACCTCGACCTGAAGGTTCTATAGCAGAAGCTATCATTGCGAATGAAACATTGACATTTTGTTCAATGTACCTCGATCGAATCGAAACCAAAGCCCATTCGAAATGATGACATGGTGGACCTAAAAGACTCAAAGGCACATCTTCCTGTATTCTCACAAAATTTACGTCCAATCGGTGGTTCACAACTGAATGAATTATCGCCTGCTGAGCTACGAATGACACATTGGTATGTTCTATCCAATTGTGAAGCAGTGGATCCATATAGACGGTATGAAGTTTCTTGTACTCAAATTGGATAAATCTATTTCAAAGATGATTGATTATTGATATCGTATCACAGAGAACACGAATTAGAGTTACAATGAGAACACAATGGTAATTTAGCCAAGTTGTATGAAGTACTATTTCCAGAATGGTTCAAAAGAAAAGTGAGTTTTACTATATGAAAATTTTCTATAGGAACTATTTAGTATGATTCACTATTTCTTTGACTTTTGCTTTTGTAAAATATGTGTGTAGATAAGATCCCAAGCTTCTTCAAAGTCGGATGTTGTTGTGCATGAGTTGAATACACTAGCATGTGGTCCTGATATTTGAACTCGTTCATATAATGGGTGTATTATGAATGGAGTTTGATTTAACTCGATAGATCGAGATGATAGATGCATAACACAAAATAATAATGGAGTTTGTGTTATCAATGGACATAACACTGAGTTATCTGATTTCTACGGTGTCATTAAATAAGTTATCGGTTGAGATACGTTAATAGAAAACGAGTTCTATTATTCATGTGTGATTGGTATAATACGAATTCTAAGAATAATCGTATTCGTCAGGACCATCATTTTACGAGCATAAACACGTGTTATTTGTGGTATAAGGACGAACCATTCATACTTGTCTCCCAAGCACAAATATTTTACGTTGAAGTTCTCAAGTTAGGTAGTGGATGGAAAGTAGTTCAAAAAGTTGAACATAGACATTTATGGGATGCGCCTGAGGTAGAAGAAGTTGACTTACAATAATAAGTTATAAATCAGTGTGAAGTTGAAGAACTGGATCTCGAAACACATACATTTCATAGATACGATATAGAACAGATTGTAATTTCCGACAATAATGGTAGTCTCGAGATGGTATTAGATTTCGATGAGGAAATAGAAGAAGACATATTTGAGGTGGAAGAAGATGAAGATGAGGAAGAATGGGAAGATGATAAAACATCATTACAAGAAGACGATGTGGAAGAAAGCGATTGATTGGTATATGAAAGATCGTTTCAATGTTATGCAATATAATTGTGATAAAGTATTATGAGTGTGATAATTTTTGTTTAAAATTTTGCAGGAACAATGTCGTCAGATAGCGACGCTGATGAAGAACCAGAAGTTCGTAGAGAATCTCTAGTGGTCTTAGATAAGCTAATAGATGAAAATAAAGGTAATACCATACCAATTTCATGGACTGAAGAAGCAGTCAAACTTGTTGGATATCTAGCAAGCCTATTCAACAGTGAAATTGGTCGTTTGACATGTTGGAATGTTCCGTTAGAAATACGGAATAAAAAGGACATCCCAGACAATGTTTATAATAACATTATTCAACATTTTTTGGTAAGATAGTTATAATAACACTATTCTCTTTATGGCATAGTTGTTTAACATGAATGTGATATTTCCTTAATTTTATTTGTTTACATGTGTAGAGTAAATTTGAGGTCGACATCACTATTTGTCATCATGTGGATTATATCAAGTATGAGATAGGGACGCACTACAAAGACTATCGGTGCTTTTTACATAGATACTATCGTGGGTTTGAAGATCCAACAATGGCTCGACCATGCCCATATGGAAGAATTCAACAGAATGATTGGAACATGCTATGCAATAAATGAGAGACTACTGCATCGAAGGTAACTAATAATTGAATATTATTATTATTCATGTATAGAATAAATGATATATCTTGTTTCTGTAGGCAAAATCAGCGAAAAACAAAGCAAGTAGAAGTAAACTTCCATTTAATCATCGCACTGGACCGAAATCATTTCTCTCACATCGAGAAGATAAGATATGAACTTGTGATTTATGGTAGTTTGTTATATGTTTTGCCTCTCATTATTGTTAATAATATGATGCTATAAAAAAAGAAGATGAGATATATTTGAGCCTCTTTGAGCTTTTTTACGCGACACATTGTGATCCAACAAAGGCTTGGACCAATGAAGCTGCTCAAAATGCATATGTAAGTACTAATCTGATGATATAAATTTAGTGGTAATATCTATTCATAATTCTAGCTAATATATTTGTTTGTGTAGAACAAAATGGTGGAATTAGTAGAAAAGGCAAAAGAATAAGGCCGAGAATTAAGTGAAGAAGATGATATGGAGATAGCCCTCGGGAAAATATCATCATACCTTAAAGGGATGAGATATGGTCCGAAGCCACCCAGTAAAAAAAGCGTCTGCAGGATGCTCACAAGAATACGTTCTGACATTGGACGCCAAAGTTGCAAGAAATGAAGAATTATTACGGAGCCAACGAGAGGGATTATTAGAGGCGCAACATTTGCAGGCTGAACAACAATCAAGGTCAACACAAGACTTACTTGATATGCAACGATAGGAATATGAGAGAAGATTTAGCCAGATGGTAGAAATTCTCAATAGCTTTTGAGGAGGAAGAGGAAGTTCATCGTTGAGCAAGGTACGAACAATTTGAATTTCTTTGTGTTTGACTTTATGTGTTTGGTATTGAATATGTATTTTTGTGAAGTTATTGATTTTGAGTATAGTATGGGGGGAAGCTTTTGAATGAGAATTTTTGTTGGAGTTTAAACTCTTGGATGTGTTTGATGTTTTATTGTTGAAGTTTGAAAGATATGGATGTGGTTTATGTTTATTGTTGGAGCTTGAAACTTGTGAATATGAAATTTGTTATATAGTTCTTGAGATATGGAGGGGAGCTTTTGAATGATGATTTTGTCGGAATTTAAACTCTTGGATGTGTTTGATATTTTATTGTTGAACTATGAAAGATATGGATGTGGTTTATGTTTTATGTTTTATGTTTATTGTTAGAACTTGAAACTCGTGAATATGAAGTTTGTGATAGAGTTGTTGGAGGCACTTTTAAATGAGAATTTTGTTAAGAGTTTAAACTGATTTATGTTTATTGTTGGGTCTTAAAACTTATGAATATGAAGTTTGTGTTGAAGTTTGAAAAATATGAATGTGGTTTATGTTTACTATTGGAGCTTGAAACTTGTGAATATAAAGTTTGTTATATAGTTGTTAGAATGTTGTTAAGTTTGTTGTTGGAGCTTGAATATAAATATGTTTTCATGAATATGTTCATGTGTAGCTTGTTATATTATATATTATCATTTTGATTTTCGATGTATTTTTAAGGTCAAAAACATTGAAGACATGAAATTATTTGTGTAGGATTGAAACATAATCCCTAATGATCGTGAAATTGTGTTATGCTCGAAGATTCGGTAAACTTGTCGCTGTTATTACATTAGATCAATGAGAAAAAAAACTTATATTATAATACATGACATATGTTTTGCTTTTCAAGTTTGAATATTTTGTATTTACACTATGTTTAATTTTAAACTTTAGTGTGATTTACTATTTCTATTATCATTTATCGTAATTGTTATAATTGCAGGAAATATAGCAATACTGATAATATTGAAGTTTAATTTTTATTTAGCAACGAAATAATGAAAACGTCGCTGTATTTAGCGACGAAATCGCATAATGTCACAAGAACAAAGAAAAAAGCGTACAAGTAAAAGAAAATATAATAAATAAATAGCGACGAAATATATCGTCACAATATCATTCTAGCGACGAAAATAAATTACCGTAAAATCAGCAATGAAAAAGATTTTTGTCGTTAGTACCAACAACGAAAACGGTTTCGTCGCTATCTGGCGATGAAAACCTTTTCGTCGCTGAACTTAGCGACAAAAATGAGGTCAGCGACACTAGCCTTATCGGGCGCGTCCACTGACGACGACTTTCATGTGACGCGCTTAGCGACGATACCGTTTTCGTCGCTGAAGCTCATTTTTTTTGTGGTGTTGATTGAAGATAGATGTCAATTATTGCTTAGCTACGTGGCTAATCTCTATAATACCTTACTTTCATTCTCTGCCTATAGATTTTTTATTTTTTATTTTTTAAGTCCTCAGTGTTACTAAACTCATTAAATAGTGAAAGAAGCGATGGTGCATAAGTCCATAATTAAATTTAAAATTTTAATGACGTTCTTAATTATCAATACAACAGTATTTTTAATGGATGTATTGAGTATATTTTTGTAATATATGTTGAACTACAAAAAGACATTGTACTATTTGAAGTAGGTAGTTTCTTATTTTATTTTCTGACCCGTCATGTCCTATTTTATCAAATTAAAACATAGAACCTTTCTAATTAAATTCATAAAGTATATTTTAACGTCACGTATCATTTTGTAAATAGATTTTAATTTTTTCCAATGGTCAAGAATTTGATTAAGAAAAAAAATCAATACATAAAATATTAAATTAGAGCTTTTAAAATATTAGGGATAAAATTGAGAAATGACGTAAAAAAAATTAAAACCTTTTATTATATAAATATCAACGTTTTGACATTTTCTTTGATTAGGTTTTTTAAGGTTCAAACGATATTTTTCCAAATTGTAATCTGATCAAAGTCTTCTCATGGTACCGTGATTGGATAAGGGAAAGAAATGAAAGACATCCTTTGGCATGAAGCCCTTTTGAGTAAAACTAAAATCAAAGCCGCGAGGGCTTTTACTAAAAGTAGACAATATTATCATATCATTGTGTGAGATACATGAAATTCCATTGTCTTTAATATCTCCGTCACCAACTCCTTGATAAATATCTTCATATAGGTTCAAGATTTGAATTTCCGTCTCACTGTATTATATTATTTTAAAACAAACCTAATATGCTTGAAAAGAAAAAGGTCATAGTATGGTAATTGTTACCTGAGTGAATTTTACCAAACCAATTTCAACTAAAAGAAGGCTTGAAGGGAACGACACTACTAACCATGGCAAGTTGAAGGAAAGATTCGGTCAACTCATCGGGTCAATCAAGATGAGCCATCGAGCCAACCGCGAAGGCCAGCCAAGAGGCTAAGGTGGCAAAGCTGAGCCGACCACTAAGGCCTCGAAGCTGAGGTGGTTGAGCCTGATGGAAAAAGCCTCCCTAACTACACTACACGAGTACGCAGTAAATAATTGAAAATTTACCGACAAGGAAAATTTACTATGTAAAAATTATTATAAAGTTTTCTCCTCGGCCTCAATTATTACAATCACAGCCTAAAAAGCTTTATACCACCCAAACAACTACAGTTAATATACCACCATGAGAAAAATAACAACTACAGTTAATATACCACCATGCGAAAAATGTTTCAATTGCAATGAATAGAACCTAAAGTCATGAACTCTTTTATAGCACTCCAAGTCCACTCCAAACTATACCAATGAGAGAGTGGGATAATTGCTCTTCTAATAATATTTTGCCAAAACCGCATAACCTTAGCAAGGTATACACAATAAAGAAATATGGACAAAAAAAAGCAACATTTTTTTTTAAACCCACACACAAAAAAAAATATATATATATATATATATAATATAATATAATATAAAAAGAAAATCCTATACGCGAAATCCTTGTAAATTACCTCGGTTGAAAAAAATAATCACTCCACTTTTATGAGAGGGAAAATAATAAAGTTACTAAATGAAAAGTTTTTGTTGATATCACTTCATCTTTTCACTTTTAGAGACCAATTACTGAATAGGATAACCCTTTTAATTTTTCAAAAGAACGAATTAACTATTTAAGATTTAAAAGTTACCAAAAAATTGAATCAATATTTAATTTGGACCATATGTTAGACACAAAGGAGTGGTGGGAGACACATTGTTGGGTTACCATCCCAAAATTAATGAACGGCTGGAGACATTTTTCCACATCACCTTTCTTTTAAATTTCAATTAGAGTTACTTGTACTTTGTTAATCYTTTTTTTTCCTAAGGGAATGGAGGGAATGGGAGCAGGAGATTCCAACTAATGACCTCTAAGTAAGATATATGTGTCAATTACCACTGAATTAAGTTTATGCTCGTGTTTGATATGAGCTATTCAACTCAATTATAAATCAAATTTAATATGTGCCGTGTAAAAATTAATATGCTACCGAATATATCAAATAAGTTAAAATTTCATTTGGAATTCTGGTTTAATGTGCAATTTTACTCCATATTAGAAATATTAGATAACATCATAAAAATTATTTTTCCGAGCAAGACGAAACTATTCAACAAGTGATTCTTTCGACACTTGTTATCATTTTAAATATATTAGACGTCCTTCATAATTGTTGATACATTTAATTAGAGTTATCTAATAAAGACTCAAGTGGTACACCAACCTTTAGTATTCAAGGAAATATAGCAAGAACTTTGCCTAAAATAATTTTGTCTTAGTAAGTAAATAAATTACAACTAATATACCTAGTATGTAATGCATCAAGGTAAATCAATTATAACGATACCACAATTCATATATCTACCATGGAAGGACGAAAAAGCCCTAGTTTATAAAAAAAAAAGCCCAAAAAAAACAGATTTTAGACTACACAAATTGTGTACCCATACAAGGTATATCAATATACAAAGTTTATCGTTGATATACTTTATACAAAGTATATAAGTGATATACCTTGTATGAAGTAAATTAGTTATAAAACTTGTATACTTTAACGTAATACACAGTAATATCAATTATAATGATTTACTATCAAAATGTGATATACTTTTGTATAAGGTACCTTTGATGTACTACATACTTAATAGATCAAATTATATTAGTAATTTATATACCAAGTATGGAGTCTATCAATAATAATTAATATACCTTTACGTACGTACTGATGTAAATTTGAGGATAAAACTGGAATAAGCAAGAATCTGAAAATAAGAATTCAAATATTTTATCCTATTTACAAAATCCAATGGGATTGTCAAAATTTCAAATATGGCAACAAATTTAGCTACCCATTATAAATATCCAAAATTTTATTCCATTATCATTAAATTTATAATTAGTCATTTAACAAACGCAAACATTGGTTTGTCCATGCATCTATTGGTGAAGATAAATATGGACAAAGGACAACGTGTTTATATCATGTTTTTGTTAAATAATCAAATTAATTAAGAAATTAATAATGAGTTAATTTTTCGAAAATAAATTTAAGAACTAGAATAGAATATTTGAAGACAGTATCAAAATAAAACAAAATTCTAAAATAGGATTGAAACTTTTTTTTTTATATTTTTATATTTATATATATTAAAATTCGACATACTCATAAACAACTATCTACGTTAATGTGTTATTTACCTGTTGCACAAGCACTAGACATGCAAGTTGAGCAATGATTTCACAATCAAAAGTCAAACATATATATATATATATATTAAAGTGAGAGAAAGAAAAAGAAGAGAATATATATTTATAATTAATTCATATTGCCTTCAATTTATAAAATATATAAAAAGATATTAATTGATGGCCAACTTGGGTGGCATTTAAAGGCTAGGAATCAAATTCTCCAAAAAGATGACGAAGAAATATTGAATCCCCATTAAACTTCTGATTGTTAACTTTCTTCTAGTAGATAACAAAAAAGATTTAAAATTAGTTGCCTTTTGGAAAGCTCAATTTATGATTAGATATTAAAAGCAAGATTCTAATTGGAAACCTCGAGTATATAAATGTAGGGTAAAGGTGTCTCCCATATGGTAATAAGGCCTTCCAAGTTTGATTTCTTTTCTTTCTTTGTATTTATATCATGTGCTAAATTACATATAAATTATTAAAATATACTTTCACATCGATCGATTGTTACACTAAAAAAAAAAAAAGAACGAATCTTACAATTTAGAGAACACGGGTATCATGCCGCCTAAAAAGACACAAACAATCAAATTAGTAATAAAATTGGATAGAATACGAATATATTGAAGGGATGTGAATCCCGGAGCGGAAGCGGATTTTCATTGCTGATTTTTGGGACACAAAACCGAAATAGAAAGAAGGAAAAAACAGGGGAAACTTAAACCTTTGAAGAACGTTTCTTCAGTGAATTCCCTTCGAACACCACCACTGGATCTTCCTCGCTATCCTCTTGGGTCTCAGGATCGTGCTTGTGGTAACACTTTGATCGAAGAGAGGGAGAGATTGAGAGAATTTGAGAGAAATCTTGGGAGTCTTTTTCTTTTTTTTTTTTCTGTGAAACCTTCTTTCTAATTCTCCAACACTTGGAGAAGAAGAAGGGTGACGTGGGGTAACTCCCCACGTTAGAAAACCTCCCACTCCCCTGCAATTTTGCAGGGGAGTTAATATTAATATTAATATTAATATATATATATATATAATATATAATAATAATTAATATATAATTAATTAATTAATCAAATTAATTAATATAATTAATTAATATAATTAATTAATCAAATTAATTAATATAATTAATTAATCAAATTAATTAATATAATTAATTATTAATCCAATTAATAATTAATAAATATATATATACATAAATAATTAACACTTAATTATTTATTATAAAATTAGAATCATATTCTAAAACATTTCTCTCGTATTAACTATTAGTTTTAATGTTCATCTTATGCACATTATTTTTAACCTATAGTTTTAATATGAATCTTATTCATATTAATTTTATTTGAATCTCATTCAAAAATATCTCTCATAATTTACAATTAACTATATATATTATAATGTATCAATATACATATAATCCCTTAAGTAATTTGAACAATTCAAATTCTTCCAAAAAATTTGATCCTCGTTTTACCCGTTATGAGCTAGCAAGGGGACCTAATRGACCTACAGATCCGAAGYTCCAACGATGCAAGATTAATCGRTCAAACTCATTGAYCGAGTTAATCTAGATTCGTTAACTACGGGTCATTYCACTAAAGACBCGYAGTTGCACTCTTCTCAYTGCAKAATGTTTTCGTGTCMAGGGATATACGACCATTAATGACGAGTCAATCCTTCACGAGTGTTCGTAACTCAAGTTGGGTCAAATTACCGTTTTACCCCTGAGTTACATCTTACTCCTTAAACACCACTGCTCCTCTAATGAACAACCCGGTTATGGTCCAACCAATAACCGGAAGTCCCTCTCGGCCAATGAGAGGGTGGGGCCCCTTGTTCAAGTCCCGGATTCAGCATTTAAGGGAACACTCATCTACTCTCCTAAAGTCGGGGAGGAGTGAATTCCATCTTGTGAAGTTATGTTCCCAGCTCCCCACTCGGTCTCGTCCCCAAAAAGGTAGGAATGTTGAGTCGGCGACTCGGGCCACTCTCACCCATACAGATCAAAGAACGAGCCCTCA
>NW_019104722.1:177365-194581 GCF_001995035.1 Momordica charantia
GGCCTATGCCTAGGACCATGTTTTATGCGCTTATTCCTAAGTCACATCCCATATTGGTTTCCTATTATTTTACCTAACTCACCTTTCCCAAGGTTGGGCTTTAGTGTATAAATCAAGTTCCCACTAGCCAAATGGAAAAAAGACGTAGAAGTTTATAGAAACCAACCCAAAAAAGTGTCAGGCGCAATCTGGCAAAATTCCCAAGCGTGTTGAAAATCAAATCATTTGACTAAGGCATTCCTCAAGGAGGTTGATAACTAATTTAGAATCTGATTAAATGAAAGTAAATGCACAAGAACATAAAGAAAGTATTTTTCATTGAATTTAAATGAATAAATAAGTCGTACAAGAAGTTCTAGCTTGACCCTCTTCTCTATAGAGCGTGAGGGGAGTTGAAACTCGCTAAAGAACTTTAAAAGAACAGAATGAACAAAGAACAGAAGTAAGAACTCGAATTAAAGGCAATACGAAAAGTAATAGCGTGAAAAACGAAGAAATGAACAACTAGAACGTGAACATGAATCCTAAAAACGTGTTCTACAACTAGAGAGCATCTAAACGAAGATGAAATGAAGCTTGGAAGGAATGATTTGATGAGGGATGGATGACTTCCTTTTATAGCACCATATGTTGGTTGAAACTCCTCTCCATTTTAGGTGGGAAAGGGTTGAGATTCACCTAACCACCTCATTTGGACTTGAACTCACGGTTTTGAACATGTGGAAAATGTCCTCCTTGCCCTTCATTAATCAAAACGTGCGTTGTGACAAATTGCCCTCCAAAAATGCGCCGGGCACAATTCTGCAAAAAACAGAATTCTGTTATTTTCTTCCAACTTTAACCGTATTTATCTCATATTTTTTTCTGAAGTACCATAGTTTGACTTTTATGCAGAAATAATCTATGTATGATATAATTTAAGAATATGTGGTCCTTTTTGGTAAATAATAATGAAAAATGGGTAAAAAACGTGGTCAAACAGGGTTACCGACACATGTTTCTGCAGTAAAAAGTCAAGTAACCAACTACAACGAAAGAGAATGGGAGCTGTGACAGTCAGCCCATAAAGACAACAACTAACAGCGACAAATACAACCCTAGCATGCTTTCTACCTTCTATTTTGAGAGTGGGGGCTATTTTTATAGTAAGATTATTATCTTACTATAAAAGAAGGAATGGACTAAACAACTGAAAAGGAGTGGAGCCGAAGAAGGAGCGGACCCGAAAATAGGTAAGCGAGTAAGGGCCCAACAACCTGGGCAGGCCATAGCCGACCGGGGTCGACGCCGAGCTCTGCTTGGCACCACCTAGACCTCACTGAGACCTTATCAGCACCAAAGAGTTCTCGGCCCAATGGTCGAAAACTTCATTTTTTCTCCTCGACCCTTGCATAACCCGATCCGAGTTGTCTTGATCTCGGCCTTGAATGCAGCATGACCCCACTCCGTTTAAATCTCTTAGTGCATTAGGATTTAACTTATGTAAATTCTAAAGGGAATAGGATTCAACTAATGTTACTCCTAAATATGATAGTAAGCTAAACCCTAAAGGTATGCCTAAAGATCCTACTCTTTATTACACTACAAATCTCTATTATTGGCTATGCCAAAATACTCAACTCTTCACGCTCAACTTCTCTGATTCTGACTCATGCATCGCAGCCTGTGTGACGAGAGCCACGACGATCTTTAATTCTCTTCTATTTCGTAGGTTTCGTAGATCTGTTTTATTCTAGAAGATTCGTGTGAATTTGATAGAATCCTATAAGTCCAAATTTCTGCATCAAGAGTAGCATTCCAAGTTATATAGTGTTTGAGTGTTGGGAATGTCAAAAGGAATTTTAAAGTGGGAAACGGATTTTTAATAGGAGACCTTTTATTGGGCTTGCAAATGTTGTTTAAGGGTAAGCCCAAGATATCTCTTCACACGTGTGTCGTCGTCCGTCCAGTCGGTTGGACAAGTTCGGGTAGATCGCACTCGTGCGAAAARAAATAAAATACTTTTATTAAATTATATATTTCTTTTATAAAATGTTTAAATTAATAAAAAAAAACTTTAAATTAAATGTTTTTTATTGATTTGAAAAAACATTTTTTATTTATTACAAAAAACGGTTTTCTATTTATTGTAAAATGTTTTTGTCTTAATACATTTATTTTCCTCGCCTATAAAAACCCTTGTGTGTCATTTTATCACACACAGAAACAAAATCTCTCTTCTACTTTGTTTGTTATCTCTACAAATTTCTCTACAAAATTTAGGAGCAATTTTATCTTCGGCTCCAATCTGCTTCGATGAGTGCACATCTGATCTGGATGTTGTGTTAAACTTGGGAGCAACCAACAACAAAATGATTATCAGTTAGGTCGTGTCGAATTTACTTTCAAGGCAGTAAGATTCAATGGTACAATAATTTTTATTCTAATTTCTTATTTTTGTTGCTCTTACAAATTGAAAGCATATTATGAATTGCTTCAATTCGATCCAGTAAGGTTCTTCATAATCGGTCCAAACTCGTACCATTGGATGGATACAATTATCGATGCCCGTCTCAGAGATTGTTGATCTTCTTCAAGCAATTGGGGGTAGACTACATTCTTTTTGGTGACTAGACCGTCGTTGCTCTCCAGATCGCCACTACTGCTACTGCTGGTGTATCTGATGTTCAGTCCGTCGCTGATGCTGATCTGCTTGCTCCCGATCCTGCCGCTGCTAATGTGAACTTCTATCGTCACAGAAAGAGAACAACTATTGTAGATCCGGATAAGTTCGAGAAAGACAACAAGGCAATCCATAGTCATCTCCTCAACCATGTGAATGACTTTTTATTCGATCTATTTGTCATTCCAAAATCCGCAATGATTATTTGGGACACTTTGGAGTCTATCTATCGAGGGGATGATGCTAGGAGAAAGAAGTATAACATTGGCAAGTGGCTGCAATTTCAGATGTCGGATGACAAATCCATCATGGACTAGTTGCAAAAGTACACGAGAATTTGGTGGCAGATGTGTTGCCTAAGGGCATGAAGACGTGTGAGATTCTCCAGGTAAATGTTCCATTCAAGAAATTTCCACCTTCCTGGAGTGATTATCGCAACCATCTGAAACACAAAATGAAGATTTGACTCTACAAGAGTTTATTAGTCACATGCCACTGAAAAAACAAATAGGCAAACAGATAAGCTTTCTTCCAAATCTTTAAATTTAGTTAAAGCTAACTTAATTAAATCTTCTGGTGGAAATAAAGATAGATCCAAAAGGGAAAGTATAGTACTAAGGACAGAGTTCAAGATAAGAAAGTCTTCCAAATAAAATTTTTTTAGGAAGAATAGAGAAGTCCAAAATAATTTGTTATGTATGCAAGAAACCAGGTCACAAGTCCTACCAGTACAATCTGAGGAAAGGAAGGCGAGATCAAAAGCATACTCCACAGGCGAACCTTATTGAGATAAACGAAATCTTTGCGACTATGGTCGTAGAGACAAATTTGTTAAAAAACAAGTCCGACTAGATTCTCGACATTGGGGCTTCCAGACACTTCTGTTCAAACTGAGATCTCTTCCACGAAATTCAAGACTCTAATGGGGAGTAAGTTTTTATGGGCAACTCATCGACTACAAGAGTACTTAGGAAAAGGAAGGTTCTTTTAAAATGTACCTTTGGAAAAACTCTATCTTTGAATGATGCGTTGTATGTTTCTTCACTACGTATGAATTTTGTATATGCGAGGCTTCTTAATACGGCTGGGTTTAGAATTGTGTTTGAATCCAACAATGTTAACATCACAAAAAATGGTGACTTTGTGGGTAACAGTTATTTAGCTGATTGTTTATTTGTTATGAACACAATTTCTACTTCTGTTGCAACGAATGAAGCTAATTCTCGTTCTCCTTATGTTGTTGAGTCTATTGATGTGTGGCATGGTAGACTATGACATGTGAATGTTGCATCAATTAAAAGGCTTAAAAATCTAAATTTAATCAATGCTTTTGAACTACATGAAATTGGAAAATTTCCTGTATGCATAGAGGCAAAATTTACCAAAAAATCTTTCAAACGTGTCACAACTATGACTACTAAAATGCTAAAACTCATTCATTATGATTTGGCTAATTTTAAAACACTACCAGTAGAGGTTGTAAAAATACTATATTTCCTATGATGATGATTTTTCTGGATATACAAAGATGAATCAAGTAGTATATTATTGAAATTCAAAGCTCAAGTAGAAAACTAATTAGAGATAAAGATAAAAAAGGCTAAGATTGGATAAAGGTGGTGAATATAGCGATAACTCTCTTAAATAATTTTGTTAATCGAATGGTATGATACATGAAGTTACTACTCCTTCTTCATCCCAATATAATGAAATAGTTGAATGTAAACATAGAACTTTAAAATAAATGATGAATGTTATGCTATTAACTTATGGGTTATCTCATAATATGTGGGAGAAAGTTATGCTTTCTGCTCTCTTTGTTCTTAACAAGGTTTCTCACAATAAATTGGATAATATACAATACAAGCTCTGGAAATGATACGCGTCTAATCTCAGCTACTTGAGAGTAGGAAGAAAATTTGATTGAGTGGTCGTCGCTAAAATTAGTATAGATCAGACGATCTGTGATATGGGGGTGCTTAGCAAAAATAGAGCTTTCAGACTTTAAAAATCATACATTGGGATCTAAAACTATTGATTGTGTATTTATTGGCTATGTTCAAAATATTTATGCATATAGATTCATGTGCTTAAGTGATAATTCAAATTGGGAATACAGATATGTTGTATTTTTTTTTTAAAATACCTTTTCCATGATTAAAATTATTGGTGAATCTAGTAAAATTTCAAAACAAGTTTTTCCTTCTACCTTTGATTCTATGATATTCTAAACCTATGGCTGATGTTTCTGAATCTAGGAGAAGTAAAAGGCATAAGGTTAGTAAAAGTTTGGGAGTCGACTTCTTAACTACATTTCTTGTTGAAAACTCTGATAAGATAGATAATCATTTTGCTTGCATATATATGATAGATGAAGATTCAAAAACTTATTAAGAGGCTATAAATTCTACAGATCATAGCTGATTGGAAAAAGTTATTGAAAGTGAACTAAACTCCATAGCTATTAATAAAAAATGGGACTTGGTAGATTTGCCTATAGAAAATAAACCTAAAATGAGCAAATAGATCTTTAAAAAGAAAATTAGACCAGATTGTTCAATAGAAAAATACAAAGCTAGATTAGTGGTTATGAATTAAACATAGAAATATGGGATTGATTCTTTCGATACATATTATTTTGTAACAAAAATAGCTACCATTAGATCTCTAATTGCTCTTGCTGCTATTCGTGGCCTATTAATACATCAAATATAGATTTAGAGGAGAAGATCTATATGACACAACCTGAAGGCTTTCTAGTTACTAGTCAAGGGAAAAAACTGTGCAAGCTTAAAAAATCTCTCTATATACTTAAACAAGCTCCTAAAGAATGGTACAAGAAATTTAATGGTACTATAGTAAACAACAGTTAAGAAACAAATTGTTCTGATACATTTGTTTACTTAAAATTATTTGGAGCTAATTGTGTGAATATATATTTATATGTGGATGACATGCTTATTTTTGGTACAAACTTAGATGTCATTAATGATACCAAGTTACTACTATCTTCACATTTTGAAATGAAAGATTTAGGATAAGCTAATGTAATACTTGGTGTTAAAATAATGAAAATTCATTATCATTTTTCCTTATGTCAATCACACTATATCGAGAAAATGTTAAAGAAAGTTGATTGTTTGGATGTTCCACTTGTAAGAACACTTTATGATGTCAGTGTTTGTCTTAAAAAGAATAAATGTGATAGTGAATCTCAATCTAAATATGCAAAGATTTGTCTTAAAAAGAATAAATGTGATAGTGAATCTCAATCTAAATATGCAAAGATTATAGGTAGCGCTATGTTTTTGATGAATTATACTAGACCTGATATTGCATATCGTGTGAGTAGATTGAGTAGATATACACATAATCCTAGTAAATAAATTGGACTACTTTTCATAGTTTGTTGAGGTATTTAAGAGGTACAATGGATTACTGCCTGCATTTTAACAAGTTTGTTGTTGTGTTAGAACGCTACTGTGATGCAAATAGGATTACAGATAACGATGAGGTGAGCTCTACTTGCGGATATGTGTGTCTTTTAGGTGGAAAGACAATTTCATGTAAATCAGCAAACCAGACATGCATTGCACATTCCACAATGGAATCTGAGTTCATAGCACTTGAACTAACCGGACAAGAAGTTGAATGACTGAAAAGTCTTCTTGGAGACGTGCTTTTGTGTGGGATATCAGTACCAAAATCCCTACGCTGTAACTCACAAGCTGCCAGGACATGGCAAGCGAAGGCATATACGCCTAAGACATGGAGCTGTGAAACAATTATTGAAAGATTGAATAATCTCTTAGAGTATGTACGGTTCGAAAGAAGCCTAGTGGATCCTCTCGCTAAAGCAGTAAAAAGGAAGGTAACTATTGAGTCATGTGCTTATATGGGACTAAAACCCTAATGCATTATTATAAATCTGTAACCTTTCGTTGGGTGGTTTACGTGTAGACTTGATGGATTATTGATGAATTGTGTGAATCCATAACCCTTATTTTGGGTTGTCTGTGCATGGACTTGATGGATTATTTAAAAAGTCTTCATAGCTCAGTTTTGAGGAGTCTGTCGATGATAGACTTGATAGAGCAATAACGCGATTGCAGAGGTGGAGTCGCCTTTATGAAATAGTTAAATGGTCTCTTTTTAAAGCTTTCATGGTGACCTAAGGTTTTATATGCATGGCCATTACATAGTACATGGTGTATATCGCATAATCGAAGATAAGGACTAAAACATGTCGTGGTGGTCTCAATCATACTTACTGAAAGTTCAAGAAGTAACTCACTTTCATTACTTTGGTTGTTACCTTACTTCACTACACATCAATTCAAATCGAAAGATATTAATGCTCAAGTTTATTTTCCTATGTTCATAAAGTTTGTTTTAATTTCACCTTTTTGTCATTCTTGAGGGATTGTTGGGATGTCAAAAGGACAATTTGTTTTCTAAAACAAAAGAGTGTCTTTAGTTGTCCCACATGGATGGATTTTAATGTGGGAAATGGATTTTTAATCGGGATCTTTTATTGGGCTTGGAAAGATTAGTCCAAGATGTCTCCCCATACGCGTACCACCACTGTCCATCCGCTCAACAGTTATACCCGTCCTGTAAATCTCACATGCTAAGAGGCTTCAAAACAATTTTAATGTTTAGTAATTATTACATCTTGAACTCGTTAGCTAGAGAATTATATCTTGGAATACAATGGTGACGTGGCATATTTCGACTATAATATGTTGTCACATGCAATGTCTTATCGTTAACCACAACATTGGCTCGAACTTTAGTAAGTCAGAAGATTGGTTGGTCAAAGAATAGCTTTGCAACTACGAGATCGGTCATCCTTCCAAGTGGTGCGGAATAATGTGATCCTAGATCACATTAGGTGTTGCAAGAATTAAAATTTATCTCACAGGATATGGTGCACTCAAGTGACACTGTTTGAGCTTCTTTGAACTTAGTCGTTGGTTGCCAATTGAATTAGATGGCGGTAGATCCATTCGTCTGTGCCTATATATAAAAACCCTCATTTTTTCAAAATTCAGGTCCTTTAGAATCCAAAATTTTTGCTTTATGTTAGTTACTTTTGCTTTTGTAATTCTTAATAAAATAGATAGATTGTCTTCCTTTGAGGGTGAGGTTAAGTTGGTTCAACCTCAGGAAAATCAAAATGGTATCGAGCTTAATAATCCTATAAAGGGACTAAGTAGATACTCTGTTACATTGCTTAGAAGAAGGTCAAGCCTCCACCTCTCGCTGAGGTACCCTAGTTGTCCATCAAAATGCGACAAGGATATGCTCCCCTTTTCCAATGCAAGAACTTCATCGTGGACAATGTGAAACTTAGGTTGCCCGTGGCATGAGACTTCAGAAAATCCTCCTCCGGTGTTCATTAGTTTCTACTCCTAGATGTTTGAAAAGGGTTATGTTACCTCTTCACCTCTGTGTTAAATTATTCTTCGCTCACCCAGGTCGCTGATGCTTTATCATATATCTCGAGTATTCTCTTGATCGCTTGACAGTCTCTTTTTATAGTTCAAAAGAACATTAAATTGTAATTTTCATAATTAAAGTAGGACAATAATTATGTATTTGTAAAGCAGAAAAAGTATGGTTTTATTCCTCCATTTTAAGAATAATTTAGAATCCTACATATGGAGACAATAGATCTCCTTGATGCAGACCCTCTTTGACTTACACGCTTGGTTTGGGACCTTATTTAGAAGAACTAAGAAATTTATTGCACACATCTTATAGTTAGGTTGCTCCAACATTCCGCAAACCCTATTTTAGCCATCACTTTCATAAGAGAGTACCATTATTTTCGTACAACCTGCTTATATAAGGTTTTGGAGATATCCTGCCCTTTCTTTCCCAACCTTCTGTTATTTACAACATAAATATATTCAAAGTTAAGAAGAGCATTGTCCGATATGGGTTTCCTAAGAAGTAAAGTTGATTGATTGGAAGATATCACCGAGTTCATGATTCGTTTGAACTTGTTTGCAAGCGTTTTAGTGATCTTGTACATCATGTTGCATAAGCTGATTTCGCAGTAGAAAATCATGCCATTTGGCTCGTTTCCTTTTAGAATCAGCACTATTGAGATTTTATTGAACTCTTATAGATTTTCAATTCCATTTAGCACTCTTAAGCATACCTTTATCGTTACTTCACCTAATATACCCTAATATTATTGGTAGAAAAGTGCATGAGTATCATCGCGTCTTGGTACTTTCATAGAGTGCATGCCTTTGATAGCTATCTCGATTTTTGTAGTAGGATAAGCTTTTGTGAGATCTGTGTTTTGATCATATATATGTAACTTTCCTCGCGAATCAGTCCATTACCATGTAGATTTTATCTTATTTTAAGTTTGACATTTATAAGAAAATCTCTTGTAAGTGATTAGTGGCTATTTCCTTGATTTATTCTACAATGGTGCACTAATTCCTCTCTTGTCCTTGATACCTAAAATCTCTTTCCTTTGAGAAGCCCTTAAATGGAACTCTTTAGTATTTTATGTAGATGAAACTATTTATTATTTTTTGTCTCCCTACTTAATCTATTCTTCCTTAGACTTCTATTGCTGGTACATTTGATCTTGTTCGTATAAGTATTTTAGCTCTTTGTTTAGTCCATTTGCTATATTAGTTCGCCTCTTTTAAGTTTTAAAGGTTTCTAATTTATTTCTCCTTTCGCGTGATTGCTCCTTTTACCAAACTGTCAAGGTGTCTTCTTGTCCATCTTCTTTAAGCAGACTTCCAATTTATTGTGGTACATTTTTCTAATGATCTTGGTGTCAAACCTTGTTCACAATATTTTTGCCCTCCTCAAACTTTGTCAAACAACTTTCCTCAAACGGGTTGGTTTTGGGTATGCCATGACATGTGCTTGCGATTTCTTCCTCCATTCTCCAACTTCCTAGCATAGGTATGTGATTTGAGTTATTCCATTTTAGATTTTCATATAATCTAGTGAAATCTCTGTCTCTTTGATTGTCCTTTCAATATAGCCTCCAAAAATGGATGAATATTCAGGTTTAGCTATTTGAACCACATTAACATAAGTCGACCGGTATTGCTTTTGCTAGCAATACAAAAGTACTAATCAAAACATTATTTTTTTTTTCATTTTTCCACTAATATAGGTTCTTCACAGTGTCTCCATAAGAAAAACTAAATCGGGATTAGTGCTTTGTACTATATAATATAGCACTCGAAATGATTGGAGGATGTGCCGTTGATAACCCTAAAAAAACGGAGTTATTTATAGAAGAAAAGCCTAGAGATTAACTAAGAATAGTCACACCAACACTAACTCTACACTAATTTTATGCAAATATGCCTCAAGTTTACAAACATCCTTGCCATGATAGATCATGCTGAGAGTTATGAATAATGTCTTAACTTTAAATGTTTTGATGCAGCATTATTGATGCTACAACATCATAATAAAAAAGGGTAGAAAATAATAAAACTGACAGTGACAGATCTTTACCCAGGGAATTACCATAGTAACACGGAGGAACACCTAAAATGTTGAGTTGGGGCCCACTTTATCTATTTGGTTGCGCTAAAATCGAGGAGGGTATATATACAAACATTGAATGCTGCCTCCAAACATTCCTTTCCCATCAAATCATCTCTCACTCCAAAAAAAAAACTCCCAAAAAGCGGTAAGAAGACAAGAAGAAAAAGAAAAGGAGATTCAAAGGAGCTTCTGAAGCACGAGAAATCTGAGCTTATATTCATCAGCTTTCCATTTGTTCTTCTCGTTATTATTGAGTATTGAGCTAGTTGTTTCTTCTCCTTCATTTTTCTTGTATGGCTTATCGTAGCTAAGTTCTTATTATAAAGAGGAGGCTGTTGTGAATTGGTTTTGAGCTCTAAACTTGTTTGTGTTTTTAACGATGATATATACCAAGTTGAAGTTTATTTTAATGTTTAATTTTTAATGTGCTTGATCAACATATTGAGATATCTCTTTATTAACTCTTGAAAAATTGTAATAGGTAGTGTTTAGCTTCAATCCGTAGTAGATCTACTTAAGTTTAGAGTGTGGGCGCTTAGGAATAAGGCTCATCTAGTAAGGCAAGAAATTGACTCATATGCTGTTGTGTTTGAGTTAAAACTTAATAACATAAAATGTGGGAAATCTGGGAAGATTTCATGTCGGTTTAGCCAATATATTAACATCATTGATGTTGTATCATTGTTTACGTGAGCTCATAATAAGACACCTCAACTCTTACCATTTACCTTTCTTACATTAGTAGTTAACACCCTTTAGCTCACTTTTCTAAATCAAACTATATTCACCTGTTATTCTTATCAGTTAATTATCAAAACTTTTATGCACTGTTTCGTTTAAATTCCAAAGTTCTTTTTATTCAATCATACTTTTGCAAAGCTTATTTGGTTTTCTCAAATAAATATTGAACTGTTTAGTTATCAATCTACGTGGATTCAATTTTTTTATTACTTGCCACAACGATTGTGTACACTTRCACAAAAGGTTATAAATCGTTCAACAACCTCTACTTGTAGGTTATGACAACAGACCCAAAATGACATACATAAACCAGAAATTGAGATTAGTGAACTTATACTTTCCTTTTGGTTTGTCTACAAGAAGTAAGGATTTGTCGAAAAGTCAGAGTTCATTTTGCTTGATTAATTTCTTGTTTCACTAACTTTTGAAGGAGCATGAACAAACGTTTTTACCTACATCGAACGATATTTGATGACATCTCCTAAATTCTTGGCATCCTGGTCTTAAAGAAATATATATTCACCAATTTGGTTGATAAGATGTTGCAAACCAAAGTATTTCTTAAGTGTTTGTTTGTAGAGTCAATCTTGTCGTCATTTATTTGTACTAAAGCTTATTTTACATCTACTATTCTAAGGCTATCCACTACATCGACTAGTTTGTTTTCCTCCATTCCATTGTTGCACTACTTCATAAAAAGGAGGGGGAAATGTGTATATAAAAATTGTCACCTTATAATACATTTTATATATGTTTCGGAAATCAGCCTATTTATATAAAGGAAAATTTAGGTGATAATTTAGGTGAGTCCGTCCCCTATTTAAGTGGTACATGGTTTTACAGTAGATTTAGATTCTAGTGGAAAATGATTTGATTTTACTGTTAATTAAGTTCATTTTAAAAACAAATTTAGTGTTAAATTAATTTTAGATTCTATATGTCACTAACTAGCTCGATGATATTTGCACTTAGATTTTCATCTATATTAAATAATGTTTAGCTTAGTTTTAATATTTTTATTTGCTTTTTGGATATTTACCTTTGATTATTGTTACAATTTTTCACCAGTGTGTATATATGCTTAATACCTCAATGATATTTGCCCCAATATTTGCATCTCTATCAAATAATAAGTAGTTAGTTTTATGTTTATGTTGGTTTCTTGCATATTTACAGTTGATTATTTGCACAAATTTCACCGATGTGTATATACATAACTATTTCGATGATATTTACACTTAGGTAAATATGCATAAAACCAACAATAATATGCCTTAAAGGTTGACGGTCCATTGTCTTAAGTAAATCTAAGTAAAATGAAATGTAGATATTATTGAGTTAGGTAGGCCAATATAAAAATATATATATATTACATAATCCATAAATGAGAGGTAAATATGCATTCAGGTGAACAAGTAAGAAATCTTGTCATGATTACAAGCAACATATGTAAATAGAAATAGTTCCACAAATCCATAAAGGAGAGGTAACTCAATAATAGTTGCACCAAGCTAAATATGCATAAAACCAAGCAAATCAAATACTGAGAGAGTCAATAATAATAAGTAAATTCAAGGAGAATGGTTCAAAACAACTAGTTACTTAAGCTTCTTCTTTCATCCATATATCTAAAAATGAGAAGTGTAAATATCCATAAACAAGAATAATTCCATAAATTAAAAAAATGAGAGGTAAATATGCATAAATCCAAGTAAGGAAAACAGTAATACAAGTTATCAAAACAATAAAATAAATGCAATAGTTTACTCAATTTCTAAGAAGCATAAGTTATTCTAAGGGTCTTAGCATTTCCCTTCCTCTTCCTTATTTTATAGTTAAGGAAATGAATCATGTTTCTTTTGAAACACTCTTGAAGATGTTATACCTACGACCTTTAATCGTTGAGTCCTTTATGTTTTAACATTTAAAAAATGATTCTAGTTAGATTTACGTACATATATCTTGTAGTTGGAAATGATCTTATATCAATGTGTATAAAATATAAATACACATCCCTAACAATATCAAAAAAAAAAAAAAAGAGGAAATGGGTTATTTAATATTTTTTAAAATTTTAATATTTTTTTTTTAATTTTTTTCTTTATAAACGAAGTCTCATTTAAATAGATGCTACGAAATCTCAATTTCTACATAAATCTCAAGACTGTCCACTATTAGCGTGCCTTCTAAATAATGTTGGAAATTCTTGCCCACGCGAAGGACAACTCGATTTAAAAAATGAATATTAGACGAAAGAGCAACCATGATTGGGTTGTGTAAGAGGAAGGGGTGTTATGTGGCAGTGGTGGTTACGGCTTGAACGAACGAAAGAGGCAAGGACGACGAATGAAACGACGACGGACAAGAACGACGGATGAAATGACGAGAAGAGCAGGTGGAATGGTGTTGCGTCCACACAATCGTGCTGACAACACGTGCAAGTATACACGAAATTGCCGATTGTTGTACGAAACGAGGTCAAATTCATAGGGACTTTGGATAATATTCTAAACGATGTTCACATATACCAAAACTGTAAAAACAAAGAAATATAGGTGTTATGTCGTAACTAAGCAAATATAATAAACAGAGCAGTAAAAATCTCAGTAGCAGACACACTTTGCAGAGCTGATAACAGGAAGAAGAAACAACAAAGAATATAGAAATGGTGAGTTAACAGATATGGAAAACTGGGGGAGATTCAACATGCATTCACAGACTTCTCAACCTACCCTTTAGCTTATAAACATTCATTAATGCCCAAATCAACTTCGTTCCCTCCCAAAACACCCAAACATGGATACTCACAACTCCATTGCTAAGTTTCCAAGCAATAAAAACAAGTTCTAGTCATAATTATGGGACCCCATTCATGAGCATCTACAAAATACTATTGAAGAATACTAATCACAAATGAAGCAAGTCGGCAAACCGTAAGCCCTCCCGGATGAATACAAAAGCTAGCATACATAACAAAGCGGCCAACGATGTTCAATAAGATATAAGAAATTAACACAGCTTCTTTTAAAAATAAATGGAGTAGCTAAAGTTTTGGTCGTTCATCAGTTACAACATATGAATCTCCCCAAAATGGGGTTTAGCTCATGGATAAAGAAGAAAATACAATGGGTAAAGGAATAAGACAACTCATCTCATGGAATAGTAGAAAAAACCGAAGGAATAGATGACAGCTCGATACAGCAGTGGAATATCCCTTCTGTCTTCAGCTTTCTATCCCCGAACATGAAGAGAATCATCCTCCTTATCGTTTAAGCTCTAAAACACGTGCTTCTATTAGGATCTGTGTATTGCAGCTAGGGTTAAATGTCCCTTTTATATCGAGTTCTGTTTTTGGGGCACTTAGCTGAAGATTGTACAGACACGGTAATCCCATGTCTGGGTTGTTACTACATAGTGAATCCATGCTCCAGCTCTACTTCGCTCCAGCTTTCATCTACTTTGTCTTGAAAATGCTTTGCTCACTCTTCCCTTGATTTAGCACTTTCTCTATGCTTACTCTTCTACTTCCAAACCTGTGCATTTACACTTGAAATAAAAGCATTTAGTTCAATATTTACCTCAAGCATTAAAGACGTAGGACTTTTAGCTCGGATTTCATTTTCTAATCTTTTCTAGACTATTTGCGAGCTAAATTCGACACACTTTGACAATTCTCTACATAAAAACACTTAAATAAGAGTTATCACACCCCCAAACTTAAAATCTTGCTTGTTCCCAAGCAAAAACATGCACTTTTCCCTTGTTTACCAATGAAAGAGTGTTAGAAATATGCACTTCAAGCAACCTGCCCCATGCCTTAACCTTTCATTTGGATCAAGATTGCTAGAACTTAAATACTCTGCTAAGTATTTCAACTAGAGCAAAGAAATGAAAGCAGCCTAAGTTTGTTCACACTCTGGAAGACGCTATTTTCTGCCCAACTCTAGCTTCCTTTTACTTCCCAACCTCAAGTATACTTCTCCTAGAGATTCCTTTCTCAAGCCCCTTTCACTAGCCTAAACCTTTAGCCTTACACTACCAACTTGGGCTACTAGCCCTTCCTAATCCTACAGCCTCTTTATGCTCTAGATGCGGGCTGCCGCCCCTCCTTTATTGATGATGTGTTTTTTTTAAGGGTTGAGTTACAAGATTAGAAAGATTCATGGTTTTATACAATTGCTAATAAAGATGTAAGAACTTAAAGTTCACTTCCCCAAACTTAAAATGTTGCATTGTCCTCAATGTAGTTAAGGACATCTAGAATGTAATGCTCTAGCATACCCCGAAACTTAAAATTAGGAATAAAAGGATGTACGCTATCAAGATATATACATGAGTGTGGAGGGCTAATGCTAACAACTAAGGGGATCTAAAAGAGGAGGTTCATGCTAGCTATACAAAGATAACGGTTGGCTTTGAATAAAGTGCCATTGTAATTCCTGCCCAAGGTAAGCGCTACCTGGGGCCAGTACTACAAGAGGGATGCTAGGGCATGGGCAGGCAAACATGAACTAGAGAGCAAACAAAAGAAAGCTAACTCTTGCAAAAATGCTCCAACATCTATAGGAAAAACTGCACACTTGGCAGGCTCTAGCATCAAGACTATAAACAAAGGGCAAGACAATATGTAGGCATTGAGAACACAGGATTTCTAACGAGCTTTCTTCATTAATTTCACCAAAAACTGGGGCTTCACATATTGACTGAAAAAATAAAATAGAAACTACTTAGGCAAAAACATAAAGACAGAATTGAAATGCAGAAAACAAGAAATTGCATAAATTACAATACAATCTAAAAATTGAAAGACATTGTTGGGGATTTGGTTGTTAAGGCAAAAAGGAAGGGCACTTCCTTTTCACGTGTCAAGCAAAACTTCCTTCTAAGCTCTCATCATCCTCTGAAGAGTCGTCCTTGGCTGATATTCCTTTTTAGAGCTGCAAGACTGCTCCAACAAAATCTTCAGGCCAGTAGGAGGTGCAGAAGATACAGACGGTGCCGCCGCTTTTAATCGCTCCAATGCTGCCAAAATGCCAGCATTCTGCTTCTTTGCCTGATTGGCAAAGGTCGACTGCACCTCCTTCATACGCATTAGTTGCTTTTGGAGCTTTGCAAATTCAGCCATCATGTCATTGATGGTCATTGTAGGCATTGCTCCACACTTAGTAGGGTCTTGGAGCATCATACGGTTCAGCGTATGCTTGTCTATCACCGGCTTGCTTTTAAGGGGCTTCTAGTCATCTAGAACAGGGACATCTCTACGGAAGAAAAGCTTGGTAATGAGGCTAGGGAAGAATAGGCAGTCGGATTGCTTCGCAACACATTAGGCGATCTCCCTATGAATGAGCTGGCCAACGTCTATTGAGCGCCCCTCTAGGATGAAAGCTAACAGAAGGACCTTGTGCTTTGTAACAGACGAATCATTCGTTGTCGGCATGATTCGACTCTGAACAAAGTAGAGCCAAACGTTAGCTTCGGTATTGAGCTACCCAAATTTGAATCATCGGGCGCCTTTGTCAGTGACCTGCCAAAAGGCACCTTCAACCCGTACGAGCTATAAGGCATGGTCAAGCTTTCTAATAGAGGGCTGCTGGACAAGCTCATTAAACTCGGCTCCCGGTTGCTTGGGAGCTTGAGGATTTTGTTGATCCTCTCTAGCGTCTAATCCACCTCGACCTCCCATACCACTGGTCGTCCCACCCTGTCAGCATCATAGTTGGAGTAGAACTCACGCACCAGTGATTACGCTTGTTTACATGCGTAAAAAGAAGGTTTTAGATGCTGTTTTTACTATGTTTTAACTTTGTTTCGGACTTTTTCTCGGTCGTTTGAGTTCCAATTCATGCAAAATTCATATATGATGGTTTGTGGTTGGCTTATATTGTATTTATGACATTTTAGGACCATTTGGGAGTGCAAATTAATCAAAAGAAGCAAAAAGTCGGAAACATCCTCATAGGAGGCGCCAGGCGCCTGGGAGGCTGCAGAAAAACTGGTTTTCTTCCAACTTTGCCCTTAATGAAACGCATCTTCCAATGCGTTTTGGTGGTTCCAACCGATGCATACGCGTAGAAGAAGTGTTCCACTATCAGTTTGAGCACGATTTAGTCAGTCAAAGGAGTTGGAAATGGGTGATCCACCAGCGTTTTAGGACCTACCTAACCAATTCTGCACAGCTATAAATTCTAGCAGCTTCTCCACCAAAATCATCAAGCCTTGCTTCCTTCTCTTKATCATTCTTAGTGTTTCTTTGTTGCTTTCTAAGTACTTT
>NW_019104722.1:196186-248020 GCF_001995035.1 Momordica charantia
AACTAGCCGAAGTATACTGGGCGGGGCTTTGCTAACCAAAAACTTCTGGTGGTGGAATCTTCTCCCTGGCTTCTTGGAAGTCGCCGCTAGAGTCCTCACTTGCCAAAACCTCCAACATATAGGCCTTCTTCAGATTAGCCTTACCGTTGTAGGCCTCGCTTCTCCTATTCCCAGTTTATTGTAGATGGATAAGGGCATAAGGTTGATGCTAGCCCCCAGATCACATAATGGAAGCCGGATTCTATGTCCTCCAATGGAAACAGGTATGGTGAAGCTCCCATGGTCCTTCATCTTTGCTGGAATTTTGCTTGTGAGGATATTTCTGCAGGCTTTGGTCAACGCCATAGTCTCATACTCCCCTAGCTTTCTTTTCTCTGTGGGTATCTCCTTTAGGAACCTAACATAGTTTGGCATCTGTTCTAGAGCCTCCACCAAAGGTATATGTTAACATGGAGTTGCTTCAACACGTCTAAGAATTTCTCAAACTGAACGTTTTGCTCTTTTTTCTGCAACCGTTTAGTATATGGTGGTGTCGGTCTGTATTCTACTGGAGCATCTGAAAACTCTACCTGCTTTCTCTTCTCGGGCACTCTAGTATGCATTGATTCCACCTTGGATGCCTTAATCTCCACTGGGGTGACCTTCTCACTAGAATTATCATGAACTTCCCTTGGTTGCTCAACACTTTCGCTTATGAGATTCTCCTGATTCTTCCTGAGTTGGCTTGCTCAAAGTCCCTGTAGCATTCAGACGTACCGGAGGTAATGCTTTCCCACTTCGTAGTGTAAGAGCCTTACATTGCTCCTTGCCATACCTCTTCGATCCTTCAGTATCGCTCGGCAATGCTCTATAGGGTCTGCTTTTCAAATAAATTGCTAGCCTACTTGCAGCTCCAGATTTCTTAGTGATGCAGCCTGACTTTGTACCGTGACATCATTATTGGCCATATACTTCTTCATCAGCTTTTCTAATGATGCAAACGATCATTCTACAGGCTTCTATGCTACCACATGAGCTTCATTCGCAAATCCTGGGGGATAACTTCCTTTCTGCTAATATGCTGGAACATTGGATGTATCAGCATTATTTCCTCCCTGATTTCCACTCGAAGTGGAGTTGGGGTGATTTCTCCAACCAGGATTATACGTGTTGGAATATGGTTTGTTTCTGCTTTTTTGTAGATTACCAGTGCAGTTATTATAATGATGGTCTCCTTCGCAGAAGGAACAGGAAATCCCATAATATGGCTGACATTCGCCTTGCCAGCAGATGCTCCCACTGTGCTCTACTGTATCATGCTTCTCATCACTAAGTCAATCAGGTTCTTAATCTTCGAGTTCAGAGCAGAGTCTGACTCAGATTCGTTAAGTCCCTTGCTTCCTCTACCTTAAATAGCTTTAGGGTCTGACCATGAATGGTTGTTTGATGATATCCTCTCCAAGATGTTGAATGCTTCAGCATAAGGTTTTGCTAGCAATGGGTCATTTGCTGAGGCATCAATGACCAAACGTGTAGCATCGTCCAATCCGTTATAGTATATTTCGATCTGGCTGCATCTTATGATTCCATCATGAGGGCATTTTTTAAGAAGACGCTTGAAACACTCCCAGGATTCGCTCACTAACTCCCCCGCAAATGCTGAAAGTTGTTGATATCGCTTCGGTATTTAGCATTTTTGTTGGGTGGGATGTACTTCATCAAAAAAATTTTGGCCAAATCGTCCCAACTTTAAATTGATTGTGAAGGCAGCGACTCCAACCAAGTCCTGGCTAGTCGTGGCTTCATCTCTAAGTGAGTAGGGGAACAACTTAAGTTGCAGACTTCCTTGCTGCATCCTTCATCGTTAAACGAATTACATACCCCCACGAAGAACTTCATATGCGAACATGGGTCCTCAGTAGGGTGTCTATGAAACTGGCCCACTGTCTGGAGTATTTGAAACATCACTGGTTTAAGTTTGAACTTTGGGACTGCAATTTGAGGCTCCATGATTACTGGGTTGAAGTTATAAAACACCGGAGCTGCGTATGCCCTGATTTCTCTGTTGATGTCATCTGCTAGTAATATAGCATTGAAAGGGGATACTACCACCTCAGGGTCAGCAGCAACAGGAACCCCATATACTATTTCCTCAATCCTGACATTCGGTAGTAGTTTCAGATTTGGGTTGGGCGAATGCATGGTTGCTTCAGCTTGGACTCTTTTTTGTTCTCTTCGATTTCTATGGAAAGTGTGTTCTATCTCGTGATCGATGATATATTCCAAACTCTCAAATCGTTCATGCACGTACAACCACACAACAATGTGAAAAAAAGAAAATTCGATTAAGCACCGTATCTACAAACACTTATGGTTTAAAATAAAATCACCAAGTCCCCGACAACTACGCCAAAAACTTGTTGCGTCCACACAACTGTGCTGACAACAGGTGCAAGTATACACGACATTGCCAATTGTAGTACGAAACGAGGTTGAATCCATAGGGACTTTGGAAAATTTTCTAAATGATGTTTGTAGATACCAAAAGTGTAAATACAAAGAAATATAGGTGTTGTGTCGTAACTAAACAAATATAATAAACAAAGCAGTAAAAATCTCAGTAGCATACACACTTTGCAGAGCTGATAACAGGAAGAAGAAACAACACAAAATGCGGAAATGGTGAGTTGACAGATATGGAAAAGTTTGGGGATTCAACATGCATTCACAGACTTCTCAACCTACCTTCTAGCTTACAAACATTCATTAATGCCCAACTCGACTTGGTTCCCACCCGAGACACCGAAACATGGATACTCACAACTACCGTTGCTAAGTTTCCAAGCAATAAAAACAAGTTCTAGGCATGATTAAGGGACCCCATTCCTGAGCATCCACAAAATACTATAGAAAAGTACTAATCACAAATGAAGCAAGTCGGCAAACCGTAAGCTCTTCCGAGTCAATACAGAAGCTAGCATTCAGAACAAAGTGGCCAACAATGTTCAATAAGATATAAGAAATAAACACAGCTTCATTTAAAAACAAATGGAGTAGCTAAAGGTTTAGTCGTTCATCAGTTACAACATATGAATTTCCCCCGAAATGGAGTTTAACTCATGGATAAAGAAGAAAATACAATGGGTAAAGGAAGAAGACAGTCCATCTCACATAATAGTAGAAAAAACCGAAGAAGAAGATGACAACTCGATATAGCAGTGGAATATCCCTTCTGTCATCAGCTTTCTGTCCTCGAAAATGGAGAGAATCATCCTCCTTGTCATTTCAGCTCGCAAAATCGTGCTTCTATTGGGATCTGTGTATTGCGACTAGGGTTAAATGTCCCTTTTATATGGGGTTCTGTTTTATGTGCACAGCTTAAGATTGTATGGACACGGTAAATCTCATCTCTCGGCTATTACTGCGTAGTGAATCCATGCTTCAGCTCTGCTCCGCTCCAGCTTTCATCTGCTCTATCATGAAAATGCTTTGCTCACTCTTCTTTGGATTTAGCACTTTCTCTATGCTTAGTCTTATGCTTCCAAACCTGTGCATTTACACTAGATATAAGAGCATTTAGTGCAATATTTACCTCAAGCATTCAAAACTTGGTACTTTTAGCTCGAAATCCATTTTCTAATCTTTTCTGGGCTATTTACAAGCTAAAACCGACACACTTTGACAATTCTTGCATAAAAACACCTAAATATACACTAGAATTACTCTCTTTTCGAGACTTATCACATGGGGTGGCTGGCAGTGGATCTTGATCGAGTGCGGCAGATGACTTAATGGGATGGCGGGCGGCATGTGGACTGATTTCTAGTGGGTTGCATGGTGGCAAATAGCATACGAGATAGGGGCAGAGAGCTACAACTAAGAATGGTTGGGTAGCAGAAGCGGACGAAATGATTGGGCAACGACCGTCAAGTTGCAACGGTTGAATGGTTGGGGCCGGTGGAGGTTGGTCTCTGGTGATGGAGTGGTAGCAATAAAGCCATGGAAGATGGGTTGTAGCAGTAGATGGAGATGGGGTTGGTAGTGTGCAAAAAGGTAGGGATGCTACTATGCAAAGTTTGAATTTCTCTACTTCAAGTCAAAAGGTTAGGACTCTAAATTTTTCACTAGGAATAATCATATTTACCCCTCCTGTTTTGGCCTTTAGATTTTAGATTTATAAATTTCAAAATCTAAATTAACAGATTATTAATAATTTTTTATATATATATTTTAAAAATTTGATTTCAAAATATAGAGTATTAATTTTTAAATTACATTTAATTTATTGATTGTTTGATTAGATATAGTTTATTCCCTACGATCAATGTCGGTTGTTCTTGCTATTTATTAAATCAAATAAATCCCTAAAATTAAGCATATATACCTAATTTGTTATAAGGGTATATTTGTCTGAGAAAATCATCTAGGATTAAAAAAAATATCTTTTAGTCATTCATGCAATATCTGATATGTTTTGCAACTTTTTAAATCACGTAATTTATTTTGGTCATTCCTACCGTTGTCCCTTATATAAAAGTAAAATATCCCAAAAAATGATTTATTGCAATTTAGGCCCAACGCCCAAAAGAAAATCTATAACTAAGGGCAGAAAAGACTAGCTTAGGAAAGAAGCCAAAAGACATATTTAGAAGTCTAGTTTAATTTTCTAACGCTAAACTTTTATAATACTTAGTCTTAAGGTTGATAAAGAGTGATAATTGGAGATTTGTATAGCTGTATATTTATGCATTCAATTTGTATTTACTGCTGTAATTATTTCCTTTTGTAACAGATTAGATATTATTTACTCTATGCTATATTAGTGGATTTTCTTTATGAAACATAGCCAACCTAACTGCTATATATGTAACCTTTTGTTCATTTAATATGAATTCAAATTTCTTTGTAAAACCATAAACCATATTATGGTATCAGAGCTTCTCTATAACTAAGTGAAGGTTAACAAAATAGTGCAATTTTTTTTTCTTCGTTCTAGATGTAGCAGTCATGGAAAGCAACACTACTTTGTCAACTACTCTTGCTAGATCTACTTTGAAGACACCATAAATCATGATTTTACCAACTGCTGCTACTAGATTTTCTTCAAAGGTACCAAAAACCTTACTTGCTCGAAATTTAGTTTCACTCAATGCTTCTTCATAAATTCCATTTAAACTAGTGAAAATGGTGCCAACTATTCCTTTTGGAAGTCTCAAATAATCAATCTTCTTTTTTACTACGGTTTTTTGGAATATGTATATAGATCTCATCCATCTCCACCTCAACTGACAACGGTTACATACTCTAGACATAGCAAGATCGGTTAGTTCTTCTTGGCTTTCAAGCTACAGTTGGCAGCATATTAGGCCGGTTAATTAATAACTGCACCACGTCTTTTGGAGCATGGAACAAATTGGAGATTAGTTGTCTAATTCTTCAAATACTCGAATGTTGTCCATACTTTCCTCACTTTTACAAGAAAATGGAAAAAATGTTACTTCTTACCTGAGTCACATTAAAACTCTTACTAAGTATCTTGCCTTGATTGGAAATACGCTGAATAATGTTCAAATCAAGTCATATGTACTAAATGGTTTGGTTGATGAGTATAAGGAGCTTGCTGCTGCAGTCTATGTTCGTGACACTCCTATATCTTTAAATAATTTTATGAAAAACTACTTAATGAAGAAATTGCCATTCATCATGGTGTGTTTAAAGAGGAAGAGCAAGTGCAAGTTACTGCACAACTCGCTCAACGAAAAACCAACAATGTTAGAGGTCATGGTTTGCGTGGTGGTTCTGATATAGTTATGAAAACAATTCGGGTGGTCAAATGAACCAATAATCACGTCAAAGCTCTAGCTACAATTGATGCACGCCTCGCAAAATTTTTTCAACTAACTCCCATTGGAGTGCAAACAATTTCCAGGGTGATCCAAGTCAATCAAGAATTGTATGTCAACTATGTGACAAAGCGAGTTAGACAGCAAAATTTGGTTGTACCCGAGAACGATTGATAACTCTACATAAGAGAGTATTTTGTGAGCTAATTTTGGTTTTAATTGTGTGGAAATGTGAGGATCCTTGTTAAAAGACCATGGAAAATAGTAGAAATAATTTAGTTCGGCCTCTGAGCTTTAGAATTCTCAATTTCCTCAATAGGAACGAATTATGCTTAATTATTGATGTGTTATGCAGGAATTGTATAATTTGTTCACGACAAGCTAACTGCTGCCAAAATTGGTAGAGTGTTTATGCTGGAGCTTAAAGCTGCACGGATGTCCAAACACATGTGACTGCGCAGTAACTCTTCACATCTGTTTCTCACTGTGTCCGTACAGCTTCCAGGGGATGCCCTAAATTTTAAGGACACGATATATAAGGAAATGTTACCCTAGCCACAAAAAGGAGGGGACAGAAAAGAGATTCACTTTGGAGAGCATTGAATTCAGAGAACATTCCCCATTTTGTCCCCACCTTTCTTCGAATAAGGAGCTAAACAGAGTGGTTGTTTTCCTTCGAGTCAACATTCTGCTGCTGAGTAAACTTCTAGTTCTTTGTTGTCTACTTCAACGATGGAACCCATTTCTTTTCTCTTCATTTCTCTTTTTTCTTCTGCTATGAACTAAATCCCACCTTTGGGGGATGAGATAGTTGTAACCTTTTTGCTTGCTGTGTGTTAGTGACCTTAAATATTGTTCTAGTAGAAGTGTTTTTATTCTTCCATCTCATTGAATTTGTTTGGCCAACTAATTTAGTGTGTTTGCTTTCTTGAGGCTCGGGAGAGTCCTTGTTGAGTGTGATTGCTTCTACTAGCTTTAGATCTCTCTCTTTAAAGTAGGATGGTGAGTACTCAGGGACGAGGCTCACCCTATTGTGCTTATAGACTAATTTTATTGCTTGCTTTTATTATAACGGGAGTTCGGTTTAAGCATGTTTGGATATTTCGAAAGTGAATCATGCTGGCCTGGGCATTCAGTATTTTTGGGTTACCAGAGCATAGTTCGAAAAAGGATAAAAAGCATATGAGCAACTCTTCCTCAATTTATCTTTAAATAGTTTCTTCTTTGCAACTGCGTGTTTTTTGTGTTGGATGCTCCAGCATTGTACCTAAAAGATTTCTGTAGCTCTCGATTTTACTGTTTTTTACTGTTTATTTTTAGATCTATCATAACACTTCAATCAACCCATTTTTATTTTACATTTTGGTATTCTAAACTACTTAGTCGAAATATAACTCTAATCCCTATGGAGATGGCCTTGTTGGTACTACAATCGATCATTTAGTGTATACTTGCACTAATTGTCTTCTAGATGTGAGGAAGCGAACAACGACCATCCTATATTTCATCGCCTCTTGAAGCAAATCTAATAGAAGAAAAGTTCAACTTATCCAACTCCAATTTGGTACTTGACTCTAGTGCAACACATCACATCACATGTGAACTTCAAAATTTATCCATGCCTTATGATTATGTTGGCAATGAGGATATTACGATCCGCAATGGTAATGTGATACCTATCTCTCATATTGGTTCATCTATTATTAATTATCCTAATAGCTCGTTTACACTAAATAATGTTGTGAAAACAAAAACAGTGGCAATAGAGTAAAGATGATGAAGACACAATAGACTTAAGTGGTTCAACCAAGATTGGTCTACGTCAATTGTGCAAGGATCCTAAAAGGCATTTTATGGATGAAATGAATCATATGAACAAATTAAAAGAATGAAGAGAGAAATTCACCCTCATAGCCCTCACTCACACTCTATTTATCTTTCTCTGTTTTGTCTAAAATATTTTTCTAAGTAATAACAGACTTGAGGTAGATCTAATTTTCCAAAATAAATTAGTTAGCTAAAACTTAACTAATTCTAAATAGATCGGCTCACCTCAAATTAAAAAAAAAAAAATCTCGTTTATGTTGCTCAATTTTTGTAAACAAAATAAAGTCTCCGTTGAATTCTTTCTTGACTATTTTCTTGAGAAGGATTTGAATAGGGGTCATCCTTAGCGAAAGCCTGGAGTAGACATACCATCTATTAGTGGTCAACATCTCCCTACAAGCTAGTAGGAAACTCAATATCTATCTATGTGTGACTGTCTCTTCTCCAATTTGTCATCAACGTATTTGTCATCCTTCTCCCAACATACAAAAACAAATTCTTGCTAACAATAAACTTCCAACTTAAATTATGTCAGCAATAATGTTTTATGGGATTCTTGTTTGTGCACAAAAATCATAAACTATCGTTTACAAACTCTTCCATTTCCTTTAATAAATAATTTCAGACTTTATATTCCGATGTGTAGGGCAGCACCAATAACTTCTATTGGAAACTCAATACTCTGTTATTTTCATTGACTACTTTACCATGTACACATGGTTTTATCCTCTAAAATCCAAATCTCATGTAATTGATACATTTAAAAAATTTTGAGCACTCATTGAAAATTATTTTCACACCACAATAAAGACCATATATACAGATGTTGGGGGAGAATTTCGAGTCTTATCTTCTCTTTTAGCTAAACTAGGCTTTCGACATCTCATTTGTCCACCATATCCCTAAACATTTGGGTTCGACTTAGCGCAAACATTGTCACATTGTTGAAACAGGTCTCACATTACTCACATTGTCACATTGTGGTACCAATGCCAGACCACTGCCATCGCATCACCATCCTCTCACCACCATGACACCAATCAAAATTTACCCACCTTGCCCATTCCTAACACAATTGTCCCACCATCTACGCCCATCATAATACTGTCGTTGAGGCCCTAATCTTCCCATTTACCTCAAGTTCACACACGCATATACATATCTACTTTGAAAATAAAAAATCAAAAGCTACAAATGGAGAAACGGAGCAAAGGGGCATCCACGTGTCACATCACGATTCGTCCCAACCATTAGGAATCCCAAAGACTTAGTAGTTGATTTTTAAAATATACCCATCTCCAAAATTTTGATGAGTTGACTACAACTCTAGAACTCCTCCTCTACCTCTCAACTCATATACAAAGCAAATTTATCAACCTTCTCTACATAACTATTTTTTCTCAACCCTTTTTTCCAATAAGATTCGACATCACCCACAAATATAATTAACACGCCTGTTTCTTTTTACGTACCACACAGCAATAAAGGCAAACGAAAAATTAAGCTTTTTTTTTTTTTAACCAAAATAGTAAACTAAAAATATTAGTGATGATAATGAAAAGAAAGAGAGATAATGGTTTTTAAAAGATGAGGTTATCTAATTTAGGGAATATGATGGAGGAAGCTGAATGGTATACAAATGTAGGGTAAAGGTGTCTCTCTTTTAGTAAAACTTGTCACTTTTTTCTTTAGCCTTGGAAGTTAGCGAAGGGAAGGGAATATTATAAATTATTAATTATCAATATCGATATCAAGTGTGAGCCCCAAAAGGACAATCCAATTGGCAAAGGTTTAGGGTCTCTTGGTCATATTAGAGGTCTCAGGTTCGAATCTTCCAGTGAGATTAATACCAAAAACTCTTGATGTCTACTGAGTCTGGACTTTGAGATAGGCTCAACTCTCTTTGAGTATAAGAGAGCAAAGTTCCGACTCCCAATTATCTCATATAGATATATATTTCAAAAGGGAGAGAAAATGAGGGGTCTTATAAGCGTTTAGGCGTTTCACTTCAAATTCAAAACTATAACTAAGAATTTAAATGTAACGTCTTGCTCTTTTCCTTCCCAATGACTCTCCACTCTTACCTAACGATCTTGCCCCACAGATCTTTTTCTTCTTCCTTTTTATTTATCTCTCAAAAACAGAAGCTTAGATGTATTACTTTCAATTCAATATATTTTCTCTCTAATTTTTGTTGACAAGAAAAATACAAAAAGAGGTAAGGAAAAGAAAAAAACACCATTGGCCTCACGTCGTTAAAATTTTCATATCAATCCGCGGTGGCTAGGGTTTATCAACTCCCTTTACGTAAATTATATGTCACGCCTATGTTACTTTTCGTTTGTAATCTTTTGTTATATGGTTATAGAGTGGAACCAAGAAAGAAGAAACATCATTTTTCATTATAGTTTATACCCTTTAGTCACCAAGAGTCTTGATTACGTTCTCATTTCTTGTTTTACAGTTTCTGTTTTCCATTTCTCATTTCCTGTTTCTTGTTTCTAATCTTTTTAGAACTTGAAAATGCATTTCAGTTTGTTGTCTCTTGATAAATGAAATAGGAAGACAAACATGTTTGATAACTATTTTTTGTTTTTTGTTTCTGATGAGAATATATACTTTTAAGTCAGGTGGGTGTATTTTTATTTTTAGTTAAAATAAAATTTAATAAATATAATATAAAAAATATAACATAACAAAAAATATATATAATTTATTAATAAAAATATAATTTACAATATAAATATCTTTGATACAAAAGTATAAATTATTAGCTTTAAATTAAAAAAATAAAATTTCAAAATAGTTAATTTGAATAAATAGAAAATTTTGTTAAAGAAAATATAATAACCTTAAATAAAGAATAAATTTTTAAAATATTTTAAATTACAAAATATAAAATTAAAAACAAAAAAGAAAAAAAATCAGCCGTTTGCGTGTAAGGGGCGAACCCCATACATGGGAGAGAATTGTGGAATTTTGGTATTCACGTTCACGACAAGGCCATAGTTTAATTGTATGCATTTTGTCACAATATATGTTATTTAAGCTAAAACAATTTTCTCTAGTTTTTAAAATTTGGTCATTTTTCGAAACGTTTCTCAAATTTTAGAAATAATAAATATGATTGGTTACCAAAAATATCTGTTTCTCAAAAAGTTAGAAACAGAAACAAGGAACAATAAATTGGAACATTATCAAACGGACCCTAAACTTTCAAAATCTATGTTTTGATTTTTTTTCTCTCCAATTTTTTAGTACGACAAATGTGGAGATGAGGAGTTGAACTTCGATACTCTAGGTAAGGAGCACGATGTATTGACCCTTGTGTTATCCTCGTGTTGGCTTTATTTAAGTTCTTGAACCTTCCCTTTCTTATTTTGATCTCTAAAATCTTGAAACATATATTTTAGTGCCTAAACTTCAAAAAAGTAATAATCTTAGTTCTTACCTTTATTTTTATTTTAACAAATTAATGATAAGACTTCAAATAATAGATACTAACACATATTATTCGAAAGCGAGTATTGGTAGACGAATTTTAAGTGATAAAATAATACAACAATGACAAAAATCGTTTTCCTTCCAAAATTTAAAAGTGGRAGAATCAGAGCTCATGAATCAGAACAATTATTTTTAAAAAGTTTATTAAAAACTAAAATAGAAATATTTTATAAAAATTAAAGATTGAGTTGATTGAGGTGACAACAACGGACGACTAACATATGTCCCTTGCAAAGATAAAAAAAAATGTTCGATACGAGATATTTGACAGAGATTGCATCGATGTCTCAAAAGAAACCAAAATTAGATGAATTTACGAGGAATACCATGACGGTGAATGGAGACTGTGCCGATGGAGGCCGTGAGAAAATCACAGCCAAGCCAACAACCAATTCATGGGAGGAACAAAGGCATATATAATTACCTCACAGTCACCCCTCGGTGATCTTACGTTATATGTTTTTTCTTTTTTTTTTATTATAATTATACAAACAGTTTTATTTTAAGATATTATTTAGAGAGGTTTTGTTTTCTCAATATACCGTGAAAGTTGGATTATTCGAAAACTTTTTTGAGACTAAATGTGAATAGATTCATTTTATTCCATTATTGGCTTTCTTTTATTCACTATATCCTTTCCCGCTTTCCAAACATAGACCCAAGGTGTCAAAGATAGACGAATTAAAATAAAATATTAGAGATATTTTTAATTAATTTTTAAACATTTTTTAAAAAATTAATGATTGAATATAAAGCATATATGAATAAGAGTTTTTTAGGACTCTTCCATTAGTTTTTTTTTTTTTTATGTTCCATGTGTAGAAAAATTCTATTTTTTTTTATCTTTTTTTGAAAATTACAAGGATATGAATAGTTGTAGATAAGAGGGATATTGAGATTATAAAAATATGATTAAGAAAGATTTAATCGAATTAATAGTTACTATGTATACTGACAATGTGCATATTCCTTTTCGATGACTTAATCTTCAGATTTCCAAATTTTGGGATAGGTGACCTTTTCTAAGGGATTTTCTTGAAGCATGTGAGTGACGACAAAACAGGTTGAAAAGATTCGCCCAAATTCAGATTCAAAATCCTGTACATGAGGCTTTAAAGTATACATAAATAATTCTCGATCATATATGGGTATTACCATAAATAGTTATATTTTTCTTAATTAAAAATCCGCCAGAACAATATTTCAAAATATTTAGACTCTAATTTTTAATTTCTTAAAATTTTAATTTCATTGAAGCTAAAAAAAATGTTTTTTTTAGATTACACAATTCAATGTCATACATTTTTAAGAATTTGTTGATTACATAAAGAATATTAGTCTAATTACATGAAATAAAATATTAATATTCATAGAATATATATATATATATATATATATATATATATATTATTTAAAATGCGATATTTATGTTCCATTATATAACAATGTTAGGGAATGGATTCGATATATCCATAATTTTCTGTCTCTGTCTCCATCTCATCCTTACCTAAAACAAAAAATTTATAACACTTCATTTTCTCTCTTCTTGTAACTTCTTTTCAGTTCTTTTTTTCTCTTTTTTTTTTCCTTTTGGAAAAAATCTTTTAGAAACTCCGACATTATCTTAATGGTCCTTTTTAAAAAAAAAATATATAAATTGGGAAATTATTATTTGACAAAAAAACATATCCTCTTTCAATTCCGTTCAATTCCCTTAATTAGGCATTTACCTTAAAATTTAAGGTACAACTTCACTACATTTTAATAATTTTTTAGTATAAATTTGTTGAGAGTGAATTTGAACTGATCACAACTTTTTGATGGAAGATAGTAYCTTAATCAGTTGAGTTATGTTTGGTCTGGCACTAAAAATTTTAATCTTCTTCTGAGTGAATCAAATTTAGATAACAATTTTATGGGTAGAAATCGATTTCACTATGAGAATTAGGGTTCAACTATTAAGAGAGAGAGAGGAAAAGGGCTACTTGTGCTTCTTTTAATTTGACTTTACATCCAAATAATTAAGTTGACGAATGAATAAAAAGGAAAAGAAATAACCAAAGATTGTGACACAATAAATGAATAATTTGCTGTCTTGCATCACTTTACACCAATCACAACAACAATTAGAAACAGTGATTTCTTGTTAATCACATGTGAATTAATTAATTTGTACTTAAAAAGAGAGAGATGACAGCATTAATTTGCTTGAAATATGAAATTTAACTAAAGTAATTAGGGTAAAGTTAAACAATGAATTCGATAGTTTTTTTTTTATTTTTTTAAAATAAATTAGGTTTTATTTGTTTGTGTTGAAACATTTGAATGCAGACAGAAAAACATAAGGTCAAGTCAATTACATAAAAGACCACAAAAGTCAACTACATATTCTTCATTTTGTAAAGTAGTTGTCCTATCATAAGACACTATTATGAGATTCTTTCTTTTAATTAACCCCAACTTTTATTTTATACTTTTTATTAAACTTTATATTACAATATTCATTAAATTCCCACCTGATTGTTATGTGATTTGGCAGTATTACTCCAAACTTGACAATGAAACTTTGGAACTAATGTTGACTTATTTCCATTGTACAACCACAATATGGAAGAACATTTTTTGTTGTCTACCCAAACAACTATGCAAACATATATGCTTGGGGGTTAAAAATTATAACAAAGTTTAGGGCAAAAAGACTCATGTGCCCTTCGCAATAAAAAAATAATAAAAAGAAAAAAAAAGAACTTGTGTGTGTTACTAGGTAGGTTAACTTTCCTGTTTAACTTTCCATTTCTTTAAAGTTAGATATTAAATAATTAGTAAAATTAATATATATTTATTATGTAGGAGCCTGCCGCCCTTATGCCCCTATACCTGGGATACAATATGCGCACTGTCTCCGTACTCATACATACGTGCAATGAGTCATTGTTTGGTGGAGTTGCGTTACATGTGACTTAACCCAAAACTTTAAAATATTTCTTAAAGCCCAAAGCAAGGTAAAATTAATATTTTGAAATAAGTAATTCTATTTTTTGAAATTTTTGGCGGGTATTTGGGTCCTATTCTTAGGGTTGGATTGAACATTTCAAAGCTAGATTATTTCAATATTTTTATAGTTGAGTCGGAGCATTTTATGGCTTGATTTTGAGTGCTTTCTGAGTTGAGTTTGATTTGATTATTGATTCATGGAAAATTTTTATTTTAATTTAAGAATGTAGTTTTATCATTTTTTTTTATTTTTTAATGTTTAGTTTTATCAACTTACTCAAATTTATCCCTTAATTTGATAAAAAGTGATACACAAGATTTTTAAGTTTTCATAGAAATTTTCATATTTACATAGCTTCAATATCGACACATGAAGTAAATCGACATCTCCATTTCATGGGACACCAATAAAAAAAATAAAGATATTATTTCAATAAAATATCACTAATGTGGATATAATATTAATAATAAAAATATTTTAACTTATGTTAAAAAGAAAAGATCAAAATGAATAATGTAAATATATCTTATTACTTTTTTTAATGATTTTTCAAAAAAAATATAGATTATTTTCAAAAAAATGATATCTCCGTATTTCAATTAATATTGACATTTAAAACTTCACGATGATAAGATATTAGTTAATTATAAAGTCCAAAAAACTTGTATTAGTAATTTGTAAATAAAATATGTGAAAATAAGACCTTAATTCACTTTTTTGTTTCAAAATGTAAATGCTATTGTATCGTATTTCTTGATGACTGGTGTGATTTTTATTTTACCTTTAGTAAAAGAAAGTAGCATAACAACTGTAAAATTGAAACTCATTAGTGGGATCTTTCCTAAATGTTTTCAATTTTATTAAAAAATAAATCCCGCGGCATAGTTTAATGGGTTAAAACATCTATATTTTCGATTAAATGGACGTGAATTCAAATCCCTACCTTCATATGTTATACTAAAAAACAAAAAAGAAAATTTCGGTATTTTATTATTATTATTATTATTAATTATTCGATAGTTTATATATTTAACATTTCTAATTATAATAAATATAACAAAATTGATCTCCTTTATGATGCGTGAAAAAACCATCATTAAATTTTAAAACCTATACTAAATTTGTTGTTGAATAGCATATATCAGTAGAAATATAATCAAACATTTAAAATTGATTTCTATTATAAATTAAATAAGCTAACAAATATTTTATTTATTGCATTTGCAAATATAAAAATATTGGACTTTTGACCAAAGGCAATTACACACCAAAAAAAACTAAAACACAATTTTTTCCTTAAATACAATATGTGAGGTGAGGATTTGAATTTAGGACCTTCTGATCGAACACAAATGCCTTAACCTATTAATCTATGCTCAGGTTAGCAAAAAAATTAAAACACAATTATAACGGTAGTAAAAAATATATATAATCTATATCAATAAAAGATTACTATGATTATCACAATCCAATATTTAAGTGACTCTATACTTTTTTTTAATGAAATAAAAAAATATATGATCCCTTCAAAATAAACTAATTATCACGAGGAACTGTATCAATAATGGTCAAGTTAACCTAACTTATAGTGAGTTAAGAAATATTATCGATCATAAAATCGAAGATTAAATCCTCAGCTCATTCATAGATTATTGAACTAAAGAAACGTAATAAACGAGGTGTGTTGATGTGATGGATGTCATTGACAATCAAAGAGAACCTTAACATCTAATTAGGTAGTGGATTTGAACTCCAATCTCATCATCCACATACAAATTTTGATATTTCTTCCCATTCATCAAATGCATATGAGATTATGTTGTTTATTTTTTTTACTTTTTTTATTTCACAGTTCTTCAGGTTAAAACCTATAATAAGATTAAAATTGTAATATCTTTTCAAGTTAAGATGTATAGTTTGATGGAATATAAAATTTTAGGTAAAAAATGATTTGTTCCAAAAGAAAAAAATATATATATCCAAAATTAATGAGTAATTAAATTTTTTTTTTTGGAGTTCATAAATAAAAGTTAATTATACACAAATACTTAAAAAAATCTTAGAAATTATTCTTCACCTAACTTAGGTTCGTTCATAATTGCTTTAAATAATCACCTAGAAATCAATTTCATTTATTAAACTCCGCATTCCATAAACTTTAATTAAATATAAACTTTTTTTTTTGTTTTTAATTTGCTCTTCCATCAAATATATTCCATAAAAAGCCGACAATGATGGCATTAAAATCAGCTCATATCATTGAATACTGATCCAAATTTTCCAAAAATTTTGCTTTAAATTCAATTTTCAAAAAAGCTATAAGATATATTAAAATGGGGGAACAATTTTAATTAATTAGATTGTTATGAAAAAAAGTGGGTGCAATTGCATGGAGGGTGTAGGTGAGTGTGTGGCTGGTAACTCAATTAATTGAGTTTGGAAACCCTCTTTCTATAATTTAGGTGGTTAAATTGTCAATTGAAAGAGAGGTTTTTTCAAACTCTAATTGACAACAGATTAGAATTAACCTACCAGATTAATTAAGTGCTAGAATGTACCACTCTATGTTCATATCAACACATAAATTCATGGGGTTTCATTTGTTTCTTTATTGTTTTTTAATTTTCTTAAATTGGTATGAGAAAAAAGAGAAAAAAGAGAAAAAAGAAGAAAAAACCAAAAACTAGCATTATTGTGCTCCGTAGCTTTGTTCTTTAATTATTTTCAAGTTGAATGGATTTGATGATTATTTGTTTTTTGTTATTATCTGTCTTTGTCAATTAAACATAGTTAGTGATCAGCAAATGCAGCAGACCTTGCTCGACTTGGCTTCAACCATAACCGAAGGGTTGGGATATATTTAATGGTAGATGTGAACTTCTAGTGCAAAGGGTTTAAAGATAAAATCAATCTCACATTTATTAAGCTTTATCAATAGTATATATATGCAGTATATATATGCAGTGAGTGGAGACCATAGCAAACCGTAACAGACTAATAACAAATATAACAGATAAATATAACTGCCGCTAACTAGTACACATAATAGTAGAGACGATAAATATAGCAAAACCTTTACAGATTGGAAAGGCTGCTTCAATCTTAACCAACCAAAAGGTTGTGAGATTATATAAAAAGAAATAAAAAAAAATGTTAACCAAATGGTTTAGTTTGACTTAACCATAAAGATAGATGGAAAGGACATGGCTCGACGCGAGCTGATCGGTTGGGTTTGATTTCATTGTAAAAACAGATATAGTGAATTTGATTCAACTAGAATTCGATATCAACCAAATGATTGAATTCGACTTGATTGTAAGAAGAAAAATGTGTTGGGATTGGCAGAGCAAAACCACAATCGAAAGGGAAAAGAATTGGAAGAAGAGGAATGAAGAACCGCATGGGAGCTGGATGGGCACGCTGGTCGAGGAGGCAGCGTCGAGATGCTACATCGCTGCAAAAGTAGGAGATTCACACTGAAGGAGTCGAAGCGTTGAGATGCTGTTTGCATTGGAGGTGCGCGTGTTGAGTTCGCGTCCGTAGTGTTGAGACACTATGGACAGCATCCCAACCCTGCAGCAATGTGTTATAAATACACATCATTTTGCTTCGGGTTTTCTAGCCGTGAGATTAACATCTAAGAAAAAATTCAAGGGTTTTTTTGTGGCATTTTAGAGGCGGCGGCTGAGGGTGTTGGTAGCAAAGGGGCAAAGCAAGATCGATGTAATTTGGGGTAATTGATCTTGTTCTATTGTGAGTTTTTAATTCACTATGTTGTTTTAGGATACTTAAAAGCTAAAGGACTTTTGTTGGGACCTCTAGAGGGTGAATATTTGGGGGAGATATTTGTGAGCGCTTGTACCAACTCTTTATTAGTGGAACCTGCATGTGAGCGGATGACTGGATGTAGTCATTGTTGGGCGAACCAGTATAAAATTATTTGTGTTGTTACTGTACTTCTCAATCTCTTATTTTTGTGTTGATTGGTTTGTATTTTGCTAGATAATTTTGGAAAGAGAAATTGTGTAGGACCTTAATCCTTAAAAAAAATGGTGCTTAAAAGCTTAAGGCATGCACAATTGAATTCTGTTGAAAATTGTATGCTAACTTAAGCATGGAGAATGGAGGCATCCATATGCAAGCTACCGAAGGCTTTATGAAAATATGGATGTCATCATGTATAAATGATGTACCAAAATTAAAATAATGTTAGATGAATGCATTTACAAAGGTGTATTTTGGCCCAATGTCGTGGATGGAAAATGATAAAGCAAAGATGCTCTTATGAGGCGATGTGTATGACAATACATATGCCTTCATTTTGCTTTTACTTAACCAATGAATTTGGCTTTATTAGAATGAGACTTTTTTTTGTTGTGATATAAAAAACAAAACCATGAGAGCTTATACCCAAAGTGGACAATAACATACCATTCTAGAGATGTAGTCGGCCCATTGTTTCCTAACAAATGGTATCAGAGTCATACCCCTAACTTAGCCATGTGGTTATCGAGAAATCTATTGTTGAGCTATCAGACAGGATGTGAGCTCCTAGTGAAGAAGTATTGGCCTTGTTACATGTGATGTGCTTCAGTTAAGCCGAATGACTTGGTAGTACTTTGTTCAAGGGGAGGATTTTTTAGTGTGCGACTAAAGTCACACATTGGCTAGATAAGGTGAAGTTCATGGGTATATAAGTGAGAGACAATATCTCCATTACCGTACTATAAGATCTTTTGGATAATACCAAAAGCAAAATGGACAAGCTAATTGAATGAAGTTTGCATGAAGTTTTTGCAATTGTTGGGCTAGTACTCAATGGTTGGGCTAGGAAAGATAAATTTCACAGGTATATAAATTAGAGATAACATCTCTATTAGAAGGATTTATGCCCAAAGTAGATAATATCATATCATACCTTTTTCTGGAGATAGGATAATAGCAAAGCTCTCAACTAGTTAAAACACTTATTTCCGACCAAATGGTCGTGAGTCCAAATCCCTACTCCCACATATATGATTAATAAAGAACAACCTTTTTTAGAGTTTTGCAACTTAAAAGAAGGGAGTGTGGGATTAAACTTCATCTTAAAAATACATATATAAGTTTGTTATTAGGAACCCTCAGAAGAAGGAAAAAAATAACACTAAAGTGCCTAGAAGTTACTTTGGTCTCTCTTTCTTTTCTTCTACATTTCTACATTACTCTCATTTAAGGCGTTTTGATCTGCCAACATGAACTTAGCTCAACGGTAATTGCTATCTGGCTTTGATCAAGACGTCATTAGTTCGAAATTTTTCCACCCCACTTGTTGTACCAAAAAAGAAAACAGCGTTTCGATCTCTCGAGTATTTTCAACAAAATCTAATGTAGAAAAATCTGGAGATTCATCCTATATAACACACATACATATACATAAAGTTTAGCTTCAATTTTTAGCATATGTTTTACCTTTTTTTTTTCTTTATCTGTTTAGAGCTTTATTAATTCTAATAAATTTCATCAAAGATCTATCAAGTTAAATACTTCTATCTTCAAACTTTCTTCGATGCTCCATCTTAGATGGTGTAACCATATTCCTCTTCAAAAACTTGGGATATGAAAAGATGTAAAAAGGAAGCAAAAACTTCATTCAGTTAGTGAGTTTCTCCTCCATTTTTTTCATTCAAGAGAAAGGTTTTATTGGATGATCATTTTTCTTTTGTTTAAAGTGTCTCGTTTTTTTTTTTTTATCTTTCTCCCAACAACAAAATTTTATATTCTTCTTTATTATTCTTTAATCATAGTGTGATTCATGTCTAAAAAATAAAAATTTCTTATTGGTGAACGATTACGACTAGTCTTCCTTCGAATAATCAATCCCTTCTTTTGTCTTTAGTCTTATGATTTTCAGACTCTTCTAAAAGAAGTTCTATCAGAAAAAAGTTTAAGACTTTTTTCCTTTTTCTTTTTTTAATGAATCGCATATGCTTTTAAGTAATAGATTATAGAAATTATGATTGTAGTTGAAAATTTTTAAATGAAGTGAATAAACCACGAGCAATAAGTCCTGAAATTAAAAATAAAAAAGAAATAACAAATTATTGTCGATGAAAACGATATAGATTCCAAAAGGAATAGTCAAAATAAAAACTAATAAAATTGTCACCTAAAAGCTGGAAGTTCATCTAAATTTGTGTTATAGATTCCATTCGCAATAAATTAGAACGGTTTTTTATATTCATTTTCCTAAATTTGTGAAAAGAAAATTAATTTAGTTTTCATATTTTGTGAATTTTAATTTTACCCTTATTTGTACTAGCATTTTACAATCACATCCCTACATTTTAATATAATAATATTAACAACCCGACAAGTGGTTATTTGGTTCACTGTTTTGCCATGGTTTATTAAGTCAGAGTTTGTATGTCTGTGTTTGGTTGGTGTTAAATATAGGTTTGTTAAGTCTGTGTTTTGTATTTTGTTAATCTGACTTTATTAAACTTGTGTTGGGTTGGTTGGTGTTAAGTGTAGGTTTGTTAAGTCTGTGTTTTCTATTTTGTTAAACTGACTTTATTAAACTTTGTGTTCGGTGGGTTTAGTTTTAATTTTCTTTTAAAAAAATATAATTTATAAATTAATTATTTAATTAAAATAATATAAATTATTTTACAAAAGTCAATTTTCTTATGAAATTAGGAAATACTATTTTGAGGATATATAAATTTTTTTTAATATATTTGTCATCTAATTTTTTTCTAATGATTAATTTTTAAAATAAATATTCAATTATCTATGAAAATACTTTTCAAGTATTCATCAAAGTCTAAATAAGAGAATACAAATTTATTCAAATAAATTTTACTGTAGAGAAAATTTTATCAACAATTTATTTAATTTTCACTATTTACTATCTTAGGTAAAATTGATTACTTAATTATGATGAACATTACTATTAAATTTCACTTATTTTTATTTAACAATTACATTTTATTGCATAGTGAAAATTACCTTTTAAATAATACTGGTTTAAAAACTATTAACTTGATATACAATTAAAATAAATAATTATACAAAATTATAACGTCTTTTACAAATGTGATAGTGATAACAAAAAGTAAATAAAAATTTGTCGATATATGAATTAATTATTTATTACATGTAATTTTAATTAAGTTAATTTACTTATTTATAATTAAAATTATAATTAATTAATTTCCTCATTTATTTAATATATTTTAAAAAAATTATTGTATTTTAGAAAAGGGAATAAAGACAAAATATACACTGTAACAACTTCGGAAGTAGGGATAAAATACCCTAGCAACCTAGGAAGTAGAATAATATTTACTATAACAAACTTTAGGATGAAATAGTATTTATTGTAGCAAACTCGAGTGTATAAAACTGTGAAACAAACCTGGATTTGCGTTCTTACTCCCCGTTTCGAAAACGAGAAACCAAACACCCCTAAAATTTTTAACCGCCCTTGACAGTAAGGAATTATATAAATATTATTTTTTATAGCAAAAAATTATTTAAGTATTTAAAAATAAGGGGTAAAGTCGAATCTACAAAAACATAAAGGTGAAATTGAAAAGAAGGATGTATGGTACATCAAGAAAATTTCTATTATTCACCTTTAAAATTATACCATACCAAATATTATCTCCTAGCCATTATCTCTTAAAAAAAAAGGGCACATCGTGAGTTGGTATCCTCACCTCCAGTTGTTGTATGATATATATATGGTCTCTAATTTTTTTTTTTTTCATTTAATCCCTATTTTTAAAAAATTTTTAATTTAATCTCTTGCTTCTTAACATTTTTCAATTTAATTCATTATTTGGTTCATGTTAAAATTGGTTGATGATAAACTTATCTAATATTTAGTTAATTAGCATAGACTTTAACGGGGGAGAAAGCTAATCTATGAGAGGAAAAAAATATCATTCCACCTCCAAATTTCTAAAAAATTGTTAGAAATTTTGAGTTTTTTTTTTCTTCTCAGTAGTTTTCTTCTCTTTTAAATTTTTGTAAATTCAATAACATATTATGTCATAAAAGTTTATCATCATCTAATTTTAAATTCACCAATAGTGATGAACTAAATTGAAAAATAAAACTCAAGACCCTTGTCATTGCGTCATTCCCCGAAGGATTGATTTGTGTGATAATTTGTTCCCTCAAATTTAAAAAAGATACATGGTATTAGCCAATTTATGGATCTAGAGATCTAAAACATCTCATTACAACTCACTATTAATATTTTCCACTTTTGGACTAAAACATCCCAAAAGTTTAAACTATAAAAATGAGATCGTTACAAAGTTTAAACTACAAAAATCAAATCGCATATTTGCCATTTGATGACAGTTTTTAACCGTCATTGAACAATAAATTTTTTTCCAATTTTTTAATAGTCTTTAACTATCATAAATTCAGAAAATGTGTATTTTTTTTTCTCGCAAGAAATACATCTAAAATAATTTATGACAATTTTTTTTACTTTTACTAGCATTTTTTACCCTTTATCACTGTCATTGAATCCAAGATTTGTTGTAGCCATTATTTTGACATTATTTTGAATTACAATTAATTTGAAATGTTGAAAGAAGTATAGCCAAAATTGTGCAATTATTTAGTATGATTAGTAAGAGAGAGAGGAGAGAGACGACAAAAAAGTTGGGAAGAAGAGAGAATTGTACATCGAAAGGTGGTTGTGAATAAAAGGGAAAAGTATGTACAAAAAGGCACTTTTTTGGTATTGGCGGTTGTTGCCATGCCCCAGAATCTCGTTTCCATGTTCCTTTCCTTTCCTTTTTTTTTCCATTGTCGTTTTGGAAAATACAAAATTACTCATAACTTATATTGAAAAGTTATAATGGATGGTGTTGGGTCGCATAGGGAGACTTTCTACGATGTAGCACCTTCCTACTTCAAGGTTGATGAATTATACTTCAGAATTTTACCAGCTAGACTGACGGCTTTAATAAAAATCGAGTTGAGGTATCAACTGGAACTGGTTTCAACTCACGCCTAAAATCGTATGGTCGTGCGTAGTGACTTTTGAGTGGGTTTCGCATGTCAATACATCTATAAATATAAAAACATACTTTCTATATAGGTACACGATCGATTGGACTTCTTGAACATATTCTTCGAATTCTTTTGGCTTGAGCATCGGAGCTCTTTTTTTTTTTTTTTTTCTTTCTGCATGTTCGTTTGCACCACTTCTTGAATCAAATATCTTGATTCTCTCGAAGATCATAATTTACCACAAACATATGACAACTAATGAACGTTTACCATGTACCATTTTTACATCTAGTCTATCATAATGATAGTCATGTGCAGTTTATACATTCGATCGGGGTCTTTCTAAATTTAAAAAATATTTCTATCTTGTGTTAGATTTGTTAAGTTAGATTGTTATATATGCAATTGCCTCAATTATATATACATAGATGGTTATTGCATGTGCTTTCTAATTTTCCATTCGAGGAATTGTCTATCAAATTGAAAAAAACATTTTGGTTCTTATTTGTAAAATTTAACTCAATATATAGAAACTCTTTTAAGAAATTTAGTTAGGTGAAGAGTCATGCTAAAATGGTGATGAAAAAAATGAGATAAAAATTAAAATGAAGAGACGAAGAAAATTGGTCACTGCTAGAGAATTACAAAATAAAGTTTCATATTCAATTCAATGTCTTAATCTGATACACAACATATCATCCTATTTATAATAGAATGATTCCAAATCATAATAGAAATAAAACATCTAAATCAAAATATAACCAAAATTAAATTCTAAATCTAAAATCATATCAAATCAATTCCTAAATTATATCCATCTCATAACAGACACTTTAAAAAAAAAAGTAAAATAAAATTAATATTCAAACAAACGGATAATATATAAGGTTAGATTTGTTCAAATTTCACCACCAATTCCATTAATTTTCACAACCCACACGAACCATTTCTATATATTGGAATTAATAGCATACAGCCTACCTAAATTAATAAAAATGGACTATCTTCTATTTCAAATTAGCTAATAAACAAATTACTCTTTTTTTTTTCTCATCATTCTCTCTCTTTCTTTCTCCAACTACAATCCACTTTAGATTTCGTCATAAATTGGTATCTTAGTTTAGAAATAAAAAATCTTAGTCCCAATTTTATGGTCCTTTTTCCCAAACTTTTGTCTTTTACACAAAGCGTTTCCTTACAAACAAATTTTGTATTTTGTGTTCTTCCTTTTTTTCTTTCGGAATTTCTTTTTAACTCCTAGTCAAAGTTTAGAATCTGAATAATGTAAATATTTTGGAAGTTTTGTTTAAAATTGTTTTAAAACCGATGTTGATGTTTAATGAATGAATAAAACGACAAAACCAATATATCTTTTAAAACAGTTTGAAAAAAAAAATAGAAAATAACAAAATTTGTTGTTATAGGAACAAAAACGATCCAAACGAGATGAGAGGTCGGACCACGAAAAAATAAAAGCTCGAGATCATCGACAATTGGGGGTCGGCCTATACGTAGCGGCCGACCCAATTTGAAAGCCGACCCACCTTGGCCCTGAGGTGCCGGCCGCCTGTCTTGGCCTTCGGGTCAAGACACGGCCCGATCTCCTCCACCCGGTCCTTACACCAACCGATCGAATACCTCTGCTCTGGGCTTAGTGGACAGTTTCTCTCTGCCGCAGTCTACAAGTCAATGGGCCTGCACAATTAACGTCTAGGGCTCATTTAGAAGGTTCTGGAACCTTCTAAGCGACTATAAAACAATCATGTTGCCTAACCTAAGGTAAGCCGAATTCGACCCTTAAATTCTATTACTCTACTGCTCCCCTTACTAACTTACGCATTGGAGCCCGAGTGACAAGAGTCACATCGGTCTAGCCTTGTTGGGTTTTACAGGTCTTCGAGCCCTGATAATCAAAGTTGGTGCGAAACTCGAGAGGAACAGAGAGAGTATAATCCATCCATCAACCCTTCTTAAAAATACACCCACAATATCCTATCGGTTTCTAAATATACAATTTTCCATATTCAAATTTGATAAATTTTAAAATTTGTTTTTTTTTTATAAAAAGAAGAAACATAAAACAAAATAATTATTTGGTGTTTTGTTTCAAAATAGTGTTGAAAAAGCTTGTCTAATAACTCTAACAATTTTTCCCTTAAAAAAAAAAAAAGCTAAAACGACCAACTTGTTAACATATTGAATTAATTTTAAAGTTGGATTACGATGAGTTTTTGTTAAAATAGGCCTAATTAATTAATTTGAGAGAAACCATCGATATTGTTAAAAGCAACCAAAGAAAAGAAAAAGGGTTGGTAAGTTTTTTTTTTTTGTTAGAATAAAAAATTACGAAAATATAAACTTTTGAAATTATTCTCGAGAATATTTTAATTTTGAAATCATTAAATGATTTTGTGACATTAAATAACATGCTGAAATTGTATTTTTAAGACACGATTTTAGATGTGGTGTTCTACGCATATATAATCTCTTCAAAACACAATTGCTCCAAATAATAATAACTAAATTTCTTGTTGGTTTGCAGTGGCTGTACAATCTTTTTTTGAATCTCTAAAGAAAAAAATGATTAAAAAAGAGAAAAAAAAATTTAACCAGCAAAGAAGCACGGTGCCTCGTACGTTTTAAATAATAGCTTTTAAATCTACAAAAATATTTTTAAAAATAGTTTGTAAAATAAATATTTTTAAAGTATGTATTAAAAATTATAATAAAACAAATCTACATATTATTTGTGCACGGAATATCCTCGACAAACGATCACGCGAATCTTGTTCAAAGAATAGAAGAACTTGCAAGACAAATGGTGAATACTCCTATGCTTAAGTCAGTATAGGTTGGAATAAGTATCCAAATATTCTCGTCATGATTCACTTACCTCTGTTTGTGCTTACTGTTTCGTTTTATAGGTAAGTCGGGAGAGCGTTGGTACAAATCTTCGCGCGATGTACGATGCGTATCAATGGACATAAGAAAATTCCGGACGACATTAACCGTATTTATTTACTTACTTGAATTACAACATCGTAGGAGGTGGTTGGAGACCAAGGATACTTCCCTCGTACGCATCAGTTTCTTCGTTTGAGTGATCGATCAGATCGGGGTACTCTCCTCGTGACAACACGTGGCCGCCAGTCTCACCCCACAACATGTATATTACCATAGCGGCCGACCTATGTAAATTATTGTATTTTTTGTAAACACAATTCTAAAAAAAAAGGAGGTTTTTTATTTTTTTCATGTAGGAAAATTAAACAACTTTTTCTTAGAAAGAAAAATTACACAACTAAACAAGCATTTTTGGTGTATTTTCTTGAAAAAATATATATTTCAAAACAATGTGCCTTTCTATGATTGATGTCCATTGAATGATGAATGATTATAAAATGAATGGTAAATTTAACCACATATAAAAGAAACAACATGAAATCTCTAAAACATTGTTTTGGTTAAAAAAAAAATTCAAGTAACGATTTTTAATCTATAAACTTTAACATATAAGGATGTAGTTTTTGTAGTTCAAATTTTGTAATGTTGAGTCTTAAAACAATTTAGTGTTTATAGTATAAATATTTAGTAAGTAATGATTTAAAATTGGTAGACTAAGTGGTTATAAATTTCAAAGTACTGAAATTAAATTGTCATTACATATTAAAGTTTTAGGGGTATTGGGTAAATCATTATTTTTTTAAACTACAAATACCAATTGTGTTAACTTTAATCTAATAATTTAGTTTTATGTTGTTTTTTTTATTTATTTTAAAAATGATCCTATGTAACAAGGTTTTTAATATTTGTTCTTGCATGAAAATGTTCGTCGAAGCAATCAGGCTTATCCTTTCCGTGAGTCAAGTGACCTGCAAGACAAAGGTGAACACTTCGATGCCTAAGTCATTATTAGTTGGAGAATGAGTATAATATATTCAGAAGGGATTCGAACATATCCGGAAACAGCTTACCAACTAATTTTTATAGGTGAATGTGGGCAAATCAGTGAATTTCAAATACTGAGATTCTCTTGCCAATCTTGGTGGCCAGACTAGTGATGTCCGCTGACCACGCTCAGTCAAATATGCCCTTCTCGTGACTGATGGTGGCAACGGTAAAGCGAGGACGACTTGGTTCATCCGCATGGCTTCACTAACACCTATAGGTTGGTATATCTCACTCGGTTGCTTGTCACATGGATGTCCATTTTTTACCCTCACGACATCAGCCCTCACTTTGTGAGTTTGAAAGTTCCTTTCCCAGCCCTGCAAAGGATTGCTGGTGTTCGAAATGTAGAGTCTTAGGGTTGTCACGTATTGGGATGCATGAGGCGTTCGTAGGGCCATGACGCTTCCTTTAAGCAATAGTGGAGATGTTTGAGGAGGTGATGATTATTAAACTACAACATATGGGTTGTTAACTGTTTGCGTATACGATGACGGTCGGTGTTTTGAGCATATGGATTCGTGCGACTTTGATCTAGGTCGTTCACCGCACCCTAAATTGTGCGGTCCCGGTCTGTCTCCTTCTTTCATTTAAATGCTTCCTCTCCTCTTTTTGTGCTTGTGCGCAATTGATTTTCCCCAAGGAAGACCCCTTCCTTGTCCTTTGTCATTGCTGCTTCCTGCACTTCAAGTTAAGTTATATTCTTTGTTCAGTTGTCTTTTGAACTTCCCCAATCCCCCAACCTGTTGAGTGATGGCTAGGACTAGGATCATTGATGTCTCGTCTCGTGGCGATGGATTATTGGGCAAGGTGGCACCATTCTCCATGAGAGAGTCGTTGAACGTAGAATCCAAGTGTACCAAACTGTTCCTTACCCAGCTTAAGTTCCGATACGATGTTTCAGCAAACGTTAAGATGCACATGCCCCATGATGGTGAGACTATTGAGAATCCCCCTTGTAATCGTCGGATGTTACTCCAAAATGATCAAATTTAGAGTTAGATTACCTCTCTACCCATTCGCCCAACAATTTCCAGGGGACTACAATCTTGCCCCTACCCAATTATGACCAAATGGACCGAGAGCCTTGATAGGCTTTTGGTACCTCACCCGTGGTAAGGAGTTGACACTCTTATTGTTGAGCAAATGCTTGCTACTCACATGTTTAAAAAGATGTCAAAGTATGACGACTTCTTTTATTCGCTCATTTGCCCAGATGTGGGTAACTTGGTTTAATGGTGCTGAGAAGATGAAGGGCTTCAATTCTATGGCAAACGATCCTACTTCCTTAAAGGACTAGCGGGAGAAGTGATTCTTCATCTTGAGGAAATGGTTTGCCCGAAATGCCGACGGGGTCTGATAACTTTCCATAACAGAGTGTTTGTGGATCAAATAGGGAATAATTGTGTGAAAATATGGGGGTCCTTGTTAAACTATCATGAAAAAGAATAGAGATCAAGAAGCTCGAGTATTGAGCTGTTAGAATTCTCAGTTTCATTCATTTGAATTAAGTTGTGCTTAAATAATGATATTTGGAATAGGAATTACAGAATTTGGATGCTGCCAAGTCCTCTGGTGGCGATGCTAGAGCCGGAATGAGAAGAGCTTATGTGTTGGAGCCTAATACCATCGAGTGCACTAGCACCTCTGATTGTGTAATAACTCGTCATATAAGTTTTTACCGTGTCTGTGCATCTTCCAAGTATTGCCCTAGTTTTAAAAGCTCAATATAAAAGGAATTTATGACCTAGACTCAAAAGGAGAAGATATGACACATAATCAAATTAGGACATCAAATTCAGAGAACATTCCTTATCCATTTTTCATCGAAGAAGGGGTTGGAGAGATGGTTGACTTCCTTTTACGTTACTGTTGTGCTGAAGGAGTTTTCACCATTTTTCTGCTGTCTTTTTCCTTGATGGAATACATTTCTTTGTTACTCATTGTTTTCTTTTCTTCTAGCATGAACTAAACCCCACCTTTGGGGGGGGGGGGGTGAGCTTGTTGTATCTTGCTACGGATTATGTTTGGGCAACCCTTAATTTTTGATTTAATAGAAATGTTTTTATTCTTCCATCTTCAACTTTGTTTGGCCATCATTTTTGGGTTGCTAGCTCGTTTAAGGCTCGGGAAAGTCTTTACGTTGCTTGATTGCTAATATTAGCAGTATATTCCTCTCTTTGAACAAGGATGGTGAGTACTCAAGGATGAGACTCACCCTAATGTGTCTATAAACTGGTTTATTGCCTGTTTGAATTACAACAAGATTTGGGTTTAAACATGTTTAAGTATCTCGAGAGAAAACCATGTCTGGTTGGGCAATAAATATTATGGGTCTGCTAAAGCATAGTCGGTAGTGATTGAAAGCATCAGAGAGAATCCTCCTTGATTTGCATTCATATCGCTTCTTATTCGCATTCTGTTTGTTGTTTGAGTTGGATGCTCCAGCATATTATCGCAATCATTTCTATGTTTGGTTATTTCCTGTCTTGTTGATTTTTTTTTACTGCATTTACAAAACTTTAATCAACTTTCTTTTTATTTTGCTTTTTGGTATTTTGATTTGCTAACTAATGATAAAGCTGCAGTCCCTTTGGAAACAACATTGTTTTATATTACAATCGATTAATTAGGTGTATACTTGCACCGATTTTCATATAAGTTGTGGCAAGCAAACAAGGACTCATCTACGACATTCGAATAGACTTCGGTCTTCTAGGTAAGCAGACTTGTTTCCTTTATCTCTATTGTGTTCTTCTGTCGTTTACATGTTCTTCTACCTTTTGTAGTCCAACCCACTATGAGGTCTTGCAAATTAACAAGGAGACACGCTTTGTTCTTGATGAGGCGTTGCACTTTAATAGTACTGATCAATTTGTGTGCCTGATCCTTACTTCCTAGAATATGTAAACTTGTCATTCTCCTTTCTTATTCGAACAGATGAGGTGTTGTCTGTGGCTCATACCATTTTGAACATTGTAATCAGCGATACGCAAAGCCGAGATTTGCCCTTCATGTTTGCCTTACATGGCAGGTGCCTCCTTTAATCGTTAGACTTGATGGTCGATGTAAAATTTACCCCTCCCTGTTTTGTTTACGCTGCACAATACGCAACTAAATCAATTATTTCTACATGTGCTTATCTTTAACTGTCATGGCGTGGCTATCATCAGGTATGAACTTAAAAGACTGGGTAACCGTCGTCAACGTGAGGCTGACCAAGCTGGTGGGAGCGCGGACCTTGCTGCTAGGGCAGAGAAGACCTGACATGCGAACTCGAGGTCAAGCTTACTTCGGAAGACATTTCTGCTAATCTTGAAGCGGATGCTGCTGTCTAGAAGACGGAGGTCAAGCAACTCTAGGCTGGTGCACAAAATTTTGAGTTAGAGGCACAATCGTTGATTGAGAAGGTCTTGGGAAAGAAGTTTAGCAACTTCAAGTTACAGATCGGGATTCTAGTGAGCAAGTAAAAGCACTGACTATCCGGATGGGGGACCTGATTGAGGAAGCCAAGAGGCTCCAGGCTGCGACACTAGACACCGGGGGAGAAGTCTGCATGCTCACGGTTGACTTGTTTTCAAGCATCGGGTTGTCGTAGAGGCTTTGTAGGAGAAGACGACCATCCTAGCCAATTCCCAATTGCTTTTGAATGAATTTCGTTGGTCTATCGATTTGCACAACTATGCTCGAATCTTATCAGTCAACAACTTCTACTACTTGGTGAATTCGCTAAAAGAGAAGGAGTTACCTCAGGCCGACTTGTATGCTCTTATCAATGTGCACATCGCAGAATGTGAGGTTGGTCTTGACTCTCTTCCAGTCATCGAGCCCAACAATGGGGTGTTTTCCAACTTTTCTGTCGACCGACCTAATACCTCCTAGAACGGAAGCGGTTCTCTGTGACTTTTAAGCTTTGATGACATCAATCATTTTTTTACCATTTTTTATTTTAGCAGGTTAACTTCGAGGCACAAACGTATTATATATTTGGCGAGATGGTAGAAATTAGTGACATTGCGATCTTCCGATTGTCGGTGATTAGTGCATTTGGGATACCAAACAAAATACAAGGTTCTTCCAAACAAAGCTGGTGATTTTGGTCTTCGAGGCGCCGTCTTAGTCTTCCCTGACCTGGATCGCTCCCACACCTGTAGCGTTCGTGATCGAGTAAAGCCTTACTTAAAACTTCAAAAATAAATTATTTTATTTGTGACGAACAAGTAGTTATTTATAGTTTATAGGAATCAAAGTAAAAATTCGTAGAATGGTCACTAGGGGTTCAGTTACTACCAACTTTGTGAAATAGTCAACACCCACCATAACGAACTTGGTCTGCCCCTTACTAGTCAGAAGAGACCCAATGAGGATGATTCCCCAATGGGTGAACGACCACGAGCTTGAAATATGGTAGTGTTCTTCCAGCGAGTATCTCAGTACATTTGCGAACCATTGGTACTTTTCGCATTTTCGAACGTAGTCCTTCGTGTCGTGGGGAGGTTTGGCCAATAATACTCCTGTCGCATGACCTTCGCGACCAATGATCTTGTTCCTAAATGATCTTGTTCCAAGAAGACATATTGAGCAGCTCGCTATTGCGTCCTCATAAATGTGATGAATACAAGTGCAAATGTACACTATATTCGTCAATTGTAGTACGAACGAGATCAAATCCATAGGGATTAAGTGTAATAGTTAAAGTTGATGCTTAAGAATACCACAAATACAAGAAAACAAAATAAGATTGTTTTGTATTAAAATCTGTAATGAAAACACCATCAACAAAAGCAGTAAACCATTCCAAAAGTGAACACAACCTACAGATGCTAGGGTAAGAAAATGCTCTATCACAATGAATAAAGAAGGGGTAGCAAATATAGGAAAGATAGGGAAGACTCTTTATGCTCTCACTAAATCTTAACCTCTGCTCTAGCCTAAAATCTACTGTTATTGCTCAACTCGATACGGTTCCCTTTCGAGATACCTAAACATGACTACCAACAACTCCTGCTGCTAGATACCCAAGCAATAAAAACGAGTTCTAAGCATGATTAGGGGATCTCATTCTTGAGTATCCATAAACCCACTAAAAAAAAGTAACTAAATCACAAATAGAGCTGATCAACTAATCTTACATCCTTCCGGATCATACAAAAGCTAGAAAACTAAATAAAGTGGCTAGCAGTGTTTAATAAGATGAAAGTAATCAACACAACTCTATTTAATAGCAAAACGAAATCAGCTAGAATATCAATTGTTAAGAAGTTATAGCACAAAAATCTCCCCCAAAATGGGGTTTCATTCATGGGGGGGGGGGACGAAATGGGTAGGTAGAAGATACAACCCATTTTAAAGAAGAAGACAAAAATAGAGATGAAGAGACACCAGCATGTGAGGACCAACAACAACTTCTCTCAGTCGTCAACTCTCCTTCCGAAAAGGGTGTAATTCTGCTCGTTGTCTTTTCCAGCATGCAAAGAATGTTCTCTATTGGGATCTGTGTGTGTCAGCTAGGTTATTATATCCCTTTTATATCGAGCCATAATTTTAGGGCATCCAACTGGAGCTTGTACGGGCATGGTAAAATATCCCCGCGTGGGATAATTACTACACTGTGAATCCATGCTCCAGCATCTGATTGCTCTAGCTTCTCAAACTTCCGGCTTAGCAATGCTTAACCAACTCCTGACTGGGCTTTACGCTTTCCTCATGCCTTAGTTCTCAACTTTCAGTTATGCACAAAAGAACCAATAATAAAGGAAATCAGCAAGAACTTAAGCCAAAGTATCCAATACAAGGGAATTAAACTCATTTCACATAATCTATTTCCATTTATGATTTTCTAGAGCTAGAATAGACACACAACAACATAAATTAGCACAAGACTATAAATAATGCTAGAATAACTCTATTTTGGAGAGTTATCACTCGCCACCATAGTTTTCGCGCCTCCAGGCAATATTTTGGTAGTCGTCCTTGTACTACCTCAATTATAGAATCCATCCAACATCTAGGCCTGGTAATCACCTGGTAATGTTCGAACTCATAGATGGATGACATATTGAGGATCTCGACCGAAAATGTTCTAGCCAAGTCGGTGTCATAGGCCGATGCCAACTTGGCTAAGACATCAACGCTCAAGTTTTTCAACCTCGGGATCTGTCGTTTGGCGAAGTTCCTGAACTACGCAAGTATTTCCCTTAATACTTGCCCATTCGATCATCTGAAACTCCTCCATTACTAGGTTGACTATTAGTTTTGAGTCACTCAAGACAAGTAGAAAGGCAGCACACATGCCTCGTGCCATGCGCAATCTGATGGAAAAAAATATAGATCAATCAACCCTCATGTAAGTTCTTCAACAAGAACCATTTGATTTCCCCCTTTCACAATCTAAAAGCAGATAAGTAAGTAACAATAACAACGGAATAAGAGATAGGGATAGAAAAAGCTTAACACTACATGGATTATACTAATTTACCCCAATTTTGGGACTACGTCCAGTCTTATGCAAAAAGCAGATTCTACTATAGTTGGAAATGTTACAATGGAAATCTAACTAAAGATATTCAATGACTATTTTGCTTCTAAATACCCTAACAATGGCTACCTAGGATTACATAATTGAAAACACCCTCACTAAACCCACGAGATACAAACTTCTTTTCACACACTACCCATAACCACTTAAATCTCTTTTATTTGGATTCTATACAAATGAAACCTTAGCAAAAGGGTTTTATTTATAAGAGGCCAAATATCATAAACCTTGTAGGAAACAATATTGTAATCTTTATAAGACAATAATATCCTACTCCTTGTACGATTTGGTAGTAGTGTTTAAAATCATTTTCCTTTTAGGACACGGGTCATCTATTTGACTCAATTATCCCAACAATCTTATTAAGGACAACAGTACCTCTAGTACCCAAAATATCTCCACAATGGTATGATATTGTCTACTTTGGGCATAGCCCTCCCGACTTTACTTTTGGTTTTAGCCAAAAGGCCTCGTACCAATGGAGATAATTTCCCTCATCTATATACCATGGATCATGCTCTTCTCTAGTCAATGTTGAACTTTGTTTGCATTACTTTTACAAACCCAACACAGTCCTACAATAAAACACCTAATATTCTGCCTCGTTGTTTAAGTATGGAAGCCAAAATAGATCGCGTATTCGTATCGCACGCCATCCAAAGATTGCAGTAACACACTAGCTCCACATCCTCGTTGATTGGATGATCCGTCTACGTAGTCGATCCATTGCTACTTTGATCCCTCGTTGGTCGTCCATGGAGTGAGTTCTGCCATAAAGTCTACCATGACTTTGAGGGATGTGAATCCTAGAGTGGAAGCAGTAGAACGCGTTCTTAAATTTCTTTTGAAATTTAAAACACAGAAAAATATAAAATAGGGAAGAATGTTGGATTTTACCTTTGAATACTCTTCTTTGTGTAAACCCAATGAGACAACACCACTTGATCTTCCTTGCTAAGTCTCTCGGTCGATAATCCGGATTGTGGGATCGAAATGCAATGGATTCAAAGAGTAAGAGAGTTGAGAGATTTTTAGCCATTGCTTTAGGGTTTAGCTTACTCTTTTATTTATTGAGGGAAAATCCTAAAACCATCAGGATATATTTTCCTTTTGGATATAGGATATCGTCTCCTGAATCTAGGGGAAATTTGAAGACCATCGAGATATCTTCTTCTTTTGAATTTCTGGGAATTCAAAATGTAGAAAATATGGATTTTTCCCATCCATAACATTAGCCTACACTCTCAAAAAACATAGTATTAATTTTGAATCTTTATCCAAAATTAACATATATTTATATAATGTATCAGTATTCATTATATACATTCTCTTATATAATTTGAACATTTCAAATTATTTCATAATACTTGATCCTCGTTTTAACCGTTGTAAGCTAGTAGGGAAACCTAATAGAGCCATAGATCAGAAGTTCTAACAATACGAGATTAATTAGTCAAACTCATTAACCAAGTTAATCAACGTTCGTTAATTGTGGGTCACTCAACTATAGACTCGCAGCTGTACTATTTTCACTGCAGAATATTTTTGTGTCCACGGATGTACGACCATTAACGGCACCATCCATAACATTAGCCCCCACTCTCAAAATACATAATATTAATTTTGAATTTTTATCCAACATTAACATATATTTATATAATGTATCAGTATACATTATATACATTCCCTTATATAATTTGAATATTTCAAATTATTTCATAATACTTGATCCTCGTTTTATCAGGTGTGAGCTAGTAAGGGGACCTAATGGACCTACAGATCAGAAGCTCTAACGATGCGAGATTAATCAATCAAACTCATTGATCGAGTTAATCAACGTTCGTTAACTGCAGGCCACTCCATTAAAGACTCACAGCTGCACTATTTTCACTGTAGAATATTTCTGTGTACATGGATGGTTGAAATCTGTGGCCACAGAAATATTCTATAGTGAGAAGAGCGCAACTGAGGGTTCTTAGTGGAGTAACTCGTAGTTAATGTATGTTGATTAAGGTGGTTAATGAGTTTAACCAATTAATCTCGCAACGTTGGAGATTCTGATCTATAGGTCCATTAGGTCCCCTTGCTAGCTCGTAAAGGGTAATTAAAAACCTTAAATCTTAGAAGGAATTTGAATTGTTCAAATTTAATTAAAGGAAATTTGAGTTAATTGTGTATGACACAATTTAATATAATGTATGATGATACATTATAAAACTATATATTACGAGAGAATAATGTGAATATGATTTATATTAAAACTATAGGTTAAAGTTTAATGTGAATTAGATTTATATTAAATACTATAGATTATGAAGGAAATGTATATTTGAATATGGTTCAAATATTAATTGATTTAATTAATTATTAATTAAATAAAAATAGTTTTAATTTGATTAATTATTTAATTTATTTATTAAATTAAATTAATTAACTATTAAATTAATTAATTAATTAATTAATTAATTAAATTATTTATTTAATTAACTAACCACTCCCCAGTAACTATTGGGAAGTGGTGAGGTGGAGAGTGGGAGGTTACTCTCTCCCTTCTCTCTCATCCATCTTTCATTGAAAACATAGAAATGCTGTATTTTTTATGTTGATTTTTCCGTGGCAACAGTTGTACATAAAACAAAATTTTCTCCATCTCATAATCACACAAACTCAATTCCCTATGGTTTTCTTTTCCAGGAGATAGGATCCCACAATCCAAGTTCTTATTCTTGAATAGAATAGCAAGGTAACTTCATGGTGGTATCTAACCTTTGATTCATGTGTTTTGTGTTTGTTTGTTTGCGCCGAATCAAAATCCGTGCTTGAGGAAGAAGACTTTCCAAAGGTCTCCAAATGTAAGTCGTCTTCTTCCCTAAGAGGCTTAACCTCTATTTTAGAATAGAAACTGTTATGTTTTAACACCGGTATTGTATTGTTTTTGAAAATCGAGTCGAATCACAAGCGATCAACCGCTTCCACAAGGATTTGATCCCTTCAATTGGTATCAGAGCCATATCATGAGTCAATTTCGTTTAGGACACTACGATACTTGTTTTTGGTAGGTCAATTTTATGCATTTTACGTATGATGGTTTACTAGTAGATGGTTTCGGTTTGTGGCATATAGATTTACAATTTATGCTGATTCTATCAACGTAAGGACCCGTTGTTTTAGGCATTTTTGTTGTAAATCGAGTCTGTACAGTCTGGGTCGTTTGTGGAAAAGTGTTATTGTGAAGAAGGGCAGATTTTCAATCATATTGGAGCATTTTCGATACTGGAACATAGTGCAGGGCAGCAGACCTGCGACAACTTGTTTATATTGGCTAGTTTTACACTTATATTTTTAGTTTATAAAACGATTTAATAAACTAAAACATTATTGCATGCTTTTATACAATATTAACTAATTCAACCCTCAGTTCAGTTCCCAGAGCTGTTCTCTAAACGGTTTGCTTAAATACCTCAACCTATACAGAACCTTGCTAAGATAGGGTTCTCTTATAGGCAATATTTTATAATTAAGTTTTTTTTTAATGAAAAAAACTTTAATCTTATTATAAAAAAAACGTAAGGTTTAATTAATTAATTTTAAAACCCTTTTTAAAACAAATTAATTAATACTAAGCTTTAAAAATACATATAACAATTACACATATAATTAAACTTATAAGCATGCATCAAATAACATTCATAAATATAACAATTATATTTACTAGAGAAATGTCATGCTTAATGCAACTCATTTTTCCATTAATTAACATAACAATTATATCAATTACAAGAAAAAAATACATCATGTTTCATATAATATAAGACTTATATTAATACAATGCATGATCATGCTTTAACCTATGTGGGATTTTAATCTAAATGGCATACGTTATGCATCATATATTTAATTAAACATACATTCATAACGCATAATAATTAAATAGCAAAATTGGACTGAATTTTGGCATCCTAAGAAACCAAAATTAAAAAAAAAAAAAACCTCGAAACAGCTCGAACTCGCGAACCGACGCCTCTGAACCACTAAGGAAACTGTCGTGGTGCGGCGTTGCTGTAGCATACTCCATCACACACTGCACCATGGCACTGTAGCATAGTGTCATGGTGCTGTAGCATAGAAGCGTAGTGCCATGGTGTTGCCGTCGCAAAACTTTGTCGTCTTCTTCGCTGTTGTCTGGAAAAACACGTCTAATTTGTCGTCCCGAATACCTTTAGATCGACCCAAGCTTACATACTCGATACATTAAACGAATGCCTAAAACAACGGGGCGTTACATGTTCAAAATCAAGCAAAATTACAATTCTAAATGCCAAAATTCAAGAATGCCCAATTTGCAAACCCACATTCATTATGTAGTGGAAAACCCCCCAAAATCTATGTAAATTTAAACAGAAAATTCAGAACAAAAAAACCGTGCTCTGATACCAATTGAAGGGATGTGAATCCCTAAGCGGAAGTAGTAGAACACGTTCTTGATTTTCTTTTGAAATTTAAAACACATAATGTATCAATATATTTATCTAAAATTAACATATATTTATATAATGTATGAATATACATTATATACATTCGCTTATATAATTTGAACATTTCAAATTATTTCATAATTCTTGATCCTCATTTTACCTGTTGTGAGCTTGCAATCGAACCTAATTGACCTATAGATCAGAAGCTTTAACGATGCGTGATTAATCAGTCAAACTCATTAACCGAGTTAATCAACATTCGTTAATTGCAGGTCACTCCATTAAAGACTTGCAGCTGCTGTCATCTCACTACAGAATATTATCGTGTCCACGGATGTATGACCATTAACTGAAGTCAATCCTTCACGAGTGCTCGTAACTCTTGGTAGGGTCAAATTATCGTTTTACCCCTAAGTTACATCTTGCTTCTTAAATACTACTGCTCCACTAAATGAACAATCCGGTTATGGTCTGACCAACAACCGACAGTTCCTCTCAGGCCAGTGAGAGTGTGAGACCCCTTATTCAAGTCCCAGAGTCAGCATGTAAGGGAACACTCATCTACTTCCTTAAAGTCGGGAATGAATGAATTTCATCTTGCGTAATTCTGTTCCTAGCTCTCCGGTTGGTCTCGTCCTCAAAATGGTTGGATTATTAAGTCGGCAACCTAGGCCACTCTTACCCATAAAATTAAAGGACGATCCCTTATAGGCAGGAGTTCATAACTCGCTCAAGATTAAAATCGAGTTATCTAGTCATCGTATGAGATAACTATTGACTAACGGTGTTAGAGCCAATGATTAATTATTTCGCAGTCCGGTCTTATACAAACTCATTGTATAAGATACTCCTACTTGCATGTCTCTATATGAACGACCTGGATATAGTCGTTTGTAACTATAACAAAGCGGGTCGTATCCATAGTGTTACCAGGATAAGGTACCCAATCTTATCCATATACTATAGACAATTTAGGTTAATTACCTAAACATGATCCACTTGTATATCGAACATATACTGTATATATACTGTATATCAAATATATACATTGTATATTAAATATATACTATTCTAGTTACATTAAAGAACCTTGGATCTGAGTTTATTCGAATACTAGTAATGCAAAGAAATAATAAAATAACTTTTATTAATAATAAATAAAATATTTACAAATTATAAACTCACGAGCTCATGGCACTAAACCTAACAGGCTTGTCCCTTCAGGGTTGTTCTAGGTTTGAACTAGATGTCTTATTTACTAGGCTGGATCACCCACTTCATGAATCGCTTGAGGCTTTGGGCCGCTAGAACACCTGCCTCAAGGGGAAGTTTGTTAACAGAGTTACGAGATGGGCTTGGAAGTACAGCCACAGTCATTGAGTTGATGTCACCAATGCTATGACGAGCTTTTAGATGCTACGGTATCGGGTATCTGCATCTGTCATAGATTTATTAGAATAATATATCAGGCTCTACCGATTGTCCACTGTCTTGACTAAAACATAGTAGACTGCCATTCTGGATATTACCAAGTTGATGAGGAGGTGATCGCCTAATGAGGTTTCACTAAGAGTGGGGAAGAACATAGATACTCTTTTAATTGTTCGAACTGTTGAGGTTTATGTCCTAAACTCGTAGTTTGTAAATGTAATTACAAATTTATTTATTTCAATAAAATTGTTATTGATGTTTATTTTAGACTGGCAGTAATCCAAATCTAATAAACTAACATCCTAGGTTATTTCATGTAGTCGGGACAGTATATATACCGAGTATATAATTGATATACTCTCGATATATAAGTGGATAATATTCCGATAATAACCTAAAGGGACTATAGTATATGGATAAGGTTGGGTACCTTATCCTGGTAGCACTATGAATACAGCTCACTTTGTAATAGTTACAAATGACTTGATCCAAGTTGTTCGTGTGGAGACATGCCAGTGGAAGTATCCTATACAATGAGTTTATATAAGACCAGACCGCGAAATAATTAATATTTAGCTATAACACTGTTAGCTAATCGATTAATATTTTAATAGGATGACCAGGTAACTCGATCTCAATCCTAAGTGACTTATGGACTCCTGCCTATTAGAGCTCCTCTTTTGATTTGTATGAGTTAGAGTGGCCTAAGTCGTCATCTCAACATTCTTACTATTTTGGGGACGTGACTAAGTGGGGAGTTGGAAATATAATTTCACAAGATAAAATTCACTCCTCCCCGACTTTAGGAGAGTAGATGAGTGTTCCCTTTTATACTGACTCTTAGACTTGAACAAGGTGCCACACTCTCTCACTGGCCTGAGAGGGACTTTCAGGTTGTTCATTAGAGCACCAGTGGTACTTAAGGTACAAGATGTAACATAGGGATAAAACAGAATTTTACCCAGCTTTGGTTATGAACACTCGTCAAGGATTGACTTGCTATTAATGGCCGATATCCATGGACATAGAAATATTTTATAGTGAGATGAGTGTAGCTGCGCGTTTTTAGTGGAGTAAACCGCCGTTAATGTATGTTGATTAAGGTGGTTAATGAGTTTAAACAATTAATCTTGTAACGTTGGAGCTTCTGATCTATGGGTCTATTAGGTTCTCATGCTAGCTCATAATGGGTAAAACAAAGATCAAGGTATTTTTTTAAAGAATTTGAGTTGTTCAATTTAAACGAGGGATTGTAGGTTAATTGTATACGATACAATTAACATAATATATGTACATTATAATATAAAGTTAATTATGAATGACATTCATAATTAAACCATATATTATGAAAATTATATTGGAATAAGATTCAAATAATAATTAGTACGAATTGAATTCATATTACAACTATAGGTTAAAATTAATGTGAATGAGATTCACGTAACTATGGGTTATGAGAGAGATATATATATTTGAATATGATTTAAATAATGTTTTAATGATGATATTTGATTATAATTATTATTAATTAATTAGTTTAATAACTAATTAATTGATTAATTAAATTGAAATTAAGCTAATTTTAATTTAATTAACAATCCATTTCCCTGCATTTTGCAAGGGAGTGGGAAGTTGGTGGGTGGGGAGGTTGCTTCCTCCCCACTCCTCTCCCTCTCTATAAAATGAGAAAGGTTGCATTTTGGAATGGTTGAACAAATTCTCTCAAAAGCTCTCTCTTAAATTCCATCTCTTTCAAAAAGACGGTTCTCACAAATTGATCCTTTCTAGGAGAATAGTGGGGAATACTTTTTGGTGTTGTTGTTGAAGTACGGAGAAAAACGGTCTTCAAAGGTAGGTTCCTCTACATCTTCTTCTTTGCATTGCTTATGTCTTTTCATTGTTGAATTTCTAAGACAAAATCAAAGCACAAGCTTTCACGTGATTCCCCTGCGAGATTCGATCATTTCATGAACGCCTAGTGGCATTCTACTCCCCACTCGAACTACCCTTTCTTYCGTAGGACCTTGAAGAAAAGTAGGCATTTGTTGGTCGCTCATGAGACAAACTTATTTAGGGCTACCAGGCGATCATTGAGTGGTGCTTGAGCTTCGTTGATGGTTTCATGTCCAGGATAACTCTAATTTTATATGGATTTGTTGTGATTCCTCTTTGGTTTACGAGGAATCCCAATAATTTGCCTAAAGAAATTCCAAAGGAGAACTTCGTCAGGTTAAGCTTCATTTAGTACTGGGGCAGGACTTTGAATGCTTCTGCTAGGTCCACGACGTGCTCCTAAGATGTTGTACTTTTCATAAGCATATTATCGACGTGCTCAAAAATACCAATATGCAAAAATAAAATAATATTAAGTAGTACGTTGGTATTTATAAACGATTAAACATAAAAGTGCAAACAAATTACTCCAATAGAAGAAAACATAGCCTAACAGATGTTGGGGCAAGAAAAGCTTTAGCACAGCAGGCAAAATAGGGGAAAAGATAAATGATATTAAGATGGAGGAGATCCCTTAACTTTCATTTCCTTAAAGCCTAATGTTGTTACGGTTTAGAACCCTTTGTGCAAGTGTACACAACCATTGTAGCAAGTGATAAAAAGATCATATCCAGAGAGATTTATAACTAAACCCTTCAACAATTACTTAAGAAAATAAGAAAATTAACAAAATATGTTTTGAACAAGAAAAACTAAAGGAACTCAAGCAAAATAGTGCATATATGAGTTGCTGAGTAAAAACAAGTAAGAACCAAGCAGAACCAAATCGATTAAAGAAAAATATGCAAACAAGAGATTAACTACTGATATTTAAAAGGGTAAGGGGGAAGAGTTTATGTGACTTTTTCTGGGCTACTCTAACGATGCTGCAGCATTAACGATGTTGATATACATGCCAAACAGTCACAAAATCTTCCCAGATTTCCAAATTTTCTACTATTCATGTTTTTAGACAAACTTGACAGCATATATACTCAGTTTATAACCTTGCTAAGTGAGCCTTATTCCTAAGTACCCACACTATAAACTCAAGTAGATCTAGCACGAGTTGAAGCTAAACACTTCCTATTACAATTTTCCAAGAGTTAATAATAAGATATTCCAATATGTTGGCCAAGCACATTGAAAATAAAACGTTAAAAACAACTTCAACTCAGTATATATATCATCATTAAAGCCAAAGCAAAGTTTATAGCCCAAGAACAAGTTCACAACATCCTCCCCCTTACAAATAAACTTAGCTACTCAATACCATACAAGAAAAGAGAAGAAGAAAATACAAAACCCGTGTACTAAATAGTACAAAAGAAAAAGAAAATGAAGAATAGCAATAACCCTCCTCTCTTTGTTATCTTCTTTAACGGTTTATTGGGAGCTTTCTTCAAGCGAGAGTGAAGTGATGAGATGAGGAATCTTGGAGGCAACCCTAATTGCAAGCTTTTATACCCCTCTTGATTTTAGGGCAACACAAATGATAAAGTGGGGCCCAGCTCAAAATATAAGGTATTTTACCGTTTTACTACAGTAATTTCTCGGGTAAAAGCTGTAAATATCAACTCTGTCTTTTTCTGCCTTTTTGACTCTGATGCTGCAATATCAACAATGCTATAGCAAAATATTTAAAATTAGGGTGTTCTTCATAACTCTCGACATTATCATAAAAAATAAGGAGGATAGTGAATTTATAAAATTCTTTATACAAAATAAGTGTAGATTGGGTGTTAGTGATGCTATCCTTAGCTAATTTATATGGAATTATTGCACAAATAGCTCTCTTTTGGAGAGTTATCACCTACACTCTAGTATAAGATTGCGGCTGATGCTTAAGACGACGTGGTTCTCTTCTGAGACACCCAAACATGAATATCTATAACTTCCGTTGTTAAATAACCAAGTAATAAAAGTAGTTTCTAAGCATGGTTAGGGGACCTTATTCCTAAACATCCACAAAATCTACTAAAGAAAAGCAGCTAATCCATAAATAAAGCTATTCAAGCAACCTGTATATTCTTCCGAATAATACAAGAGTTAACAAACTGATAGAAGTGGCCAACAAAAATCAGTAAGATTAAAATATTATCACAGCTCTATTTATTAGCACATAAAATCAACTAGAGTGTTGTTATTTATGAATTACATCATGGAATCTCCTTCGAAAATGGGGTGTAGTTTATTGGGAAGGGGAAAAATACAATGGGTAAATAAACGAAGTAACCCATTTCAAGAGGAAACCAACGCAAGCTCCTAAAGGTTGCCAGTTAAATACAAAACTAGCAGCTCCAGCCCTGGTTGTCAGCTTCTTCCCCGAAAATGAGTGAATATTCTATTGTCTTCATAACCATGCAAGGAATATTTTATCTTTTGGGATATGTGTGTTTATCGACTAGAGTACCTTTTTCCTTTTATATCGGGTCCTAATTTTAAGGCACCCAATTAGTCCTCGTACGGGCATGGCAAAAATTCCCTTGTGGGTCAATTACTACGCTATGATCATATGCTGCTGCATAAGGTTGCTTTAGCTTATACGCTTGGCACAAGAATGCCTCTGTACTCTGTTGGTTCGAATTATGTGACCAATTCTTTATACGTGCAAGTATACACAATTGTCGCAGAAAGTAATAAAAAGTTCGAATCCACAGAGACTAAGTGCCCAAACACTTAATATTCACCTAAGAAATCAGTGTATTAAACTAACTAATTTTTCTTCTGAATATATGCTAAATAAACAGTAATGAAGGAGGTTTAGATATATTTATAAACATACTGAGTATTCGCTTAAACTACCAAACATAAATAATCAACTGAATAACTTTCTTCTAAAAGTAAGGATGCAAGGGGGAGAGAATCGTGCTCTTTCTGGATTACTCTAACGATGCTGCAACATTAATGAAGTGAATCTGTAGTCGAACAGACATGATGCTTTTCTAAACACCCCATATTTTCTGCCATTAGGGTTCTTAGACAAACGATAACAACATATATGAACATTTTATAACCAAGCTAGGTGGTGCTTATCCCTAAGTTACCACGCTCTAACTCAAGTAGAATCTAGCTCGAGATGAAGTTTTTCGCTCCCTAATACATTTTTTCAAAAGTTAATAAGGAGATATTTCAACATGGTGATCAAGCACATTGAAAATAGAATGATAAAATAACTTCTACTCAAAACACACTATCATTAATAGATAATAACAAAGTTACGGCCCTTGAAATGAGTTCACAACATCACCCCCTTACACAAGGTGTTTAGCTAGAAAATGTCATAAGGGGAGTAAAAAATATAGGAAGAAAAACAATACAAATCACTTAAAAGATGAAGAGAGGGAGCTGAAGGTCAGCTCCCAACAATAGTTCTCAGCTTCTTTTCAGCTACGTATGTCTGGTTTTCTTCTCCTCTTGACTTCTTCGAACAGTTGGAGGGTTTTTTCAAAGTGAAGGTTGAGTGATTGCAAGAATGAATGGAATTATCTTGTGTGTATTGAAGGCTTATCTTTATTGTGGCCTTTATATCTCCCTCCAATTTTAGGGCAATAAAACAAGTCATATGGGTCCAAGCTCTCACTCCTAGGTGAAACATTCAATTACTGTGGTAAGTTTCGTTGAGAAGTCTTTTCACTGCAAGCTTGCTGCTTTTTGTTTCTTTTTGGACCCGATGCTGTAGCATCATCAAAGCTGCAGCAAAATGCTCAAAGTTAGATCATTTATGTAACTGCTAGCATTATACAGAAGACCCTTGATTTCTTTGCTACTTTAGGCACAACTCAGTGAATATAGGGGCTAGATGAGGCTATCTTTAGCTATCTTATGCGAATTTTAGACACAAATAACTCTTTTTAGGAGAGTTATCATGCTCCCCTCTGGCTCAACTGCGCTCCCCTCGATTCAATTCTTCACGTTAGTTTCCTGCACACAAGAGGAAAAATAGGGGAACTAAAAAGGAACTTATGCCCAATTATCAAATCAATGAACTAAGACATTACCCTTTTAGTTTTCATTCAATAGATCACTCCTTTGAGCAAATTTAGACACACAGCTTCACTGTCTTGCTCATAGTTACCCAAATAATTACTACAATAACTCTCTTTTGGAGAGTTATCAGTTGGTAGCTGTCCTTTGGAGGACTACATCTTCAAGTTAGCAAAGTCTACACACATCTGCCACTTTTAGTTTTTTTTTTTTCGAGGACTACATTAGAAACCACTCGGGATACTAGACTTCCTTTATAAATTGAGCTTTGAGGAGTTTATTGACTTCATCATCAATTACATTATTGCACATGTCGTCCACAGGTCGACACTTATGCTTTATAGACTTAAACGTCGGATCAATATTCAACCTATGAACCATGACATTTGGGTTGATACCCGACATATATGTTCGTGAGACCACACAAAAAACATTGGAGTTTGCAAGTAGAACTCTATAATGGTTGCTTTGGTTCTAGCCCCTAGGTTTTTGTTGATGTTGACATGTTGTTCTAGTCTAAGTTGGGGTATCATCTTAAGGTAGTGCTTCTCTCGAGGACTGGAGGATCTATGGTGACCTGAGCGATTTTGGGTTGCATTGCCTCTTATGTTGCTAGTGCTTCCTCCACAACACAGATGAAAGTACATTTGAGCGTCATGGCATATCATTCTCGAGATGCGATATGCTCTCCTCGAATACGACCTACCCCTCCCGGGGTCAAGTAATTCATCATTTAGTGATATGTCGAGGGGATCACCTACAACATGTGCAAGAAAGGTCGACCAAGAATGACATTGTGTGCGAATGCCCCGTTGACCACTATGAACTCGATAATCCTTCTCACCTACATATCCCCCTCCTTGATTTTGAACGGTAGCTCGATGCACCCTTCTAAGCTTACGTTTTCCACTGCAAAATCGACTAGAATTATGGGACAACGATTAAATTGAGATCTTTCCCACTCTAATGCTGTGTACGTGAGAATGTTAATTAAAGCCCCCCTATCGACTAGGATTGGGAAGACCTTGACATGGTTGATCAGAGGAATTATGACTAGTGCATCATTGTGCGGCTAATGAACCCCTCGAGGTCCTGATTAGTAAAGTGAGCTTCTCACACACGAGGTGTTGACTTTATTTTTAGATTCCTACATTAACACACAGGCCCATTGTAGATAGCAGGTCACCAACGAGTGGTCAATCACGATAGAACTCGAATTGATAGAACCCGAACTCTAACTGTATATAAAAGATAGAAGAACTACAATAACTACCAAGTAATTCGAGGTACTTGGACCCTCAATTATCTTGAGAATTCTTACTCAAGCCTAAATCATACTCACTAATTGCCTACCTACATTCTTACACCGTCACTCTATTTATAACAACGTTTCTAACAACTTTCCTATCTAATTACTAAGGTACTCTCAATACCCTAATAATATCCCTAACTACCCTAAGGGCCATTCCTATCATTACCGGCCCCTAAAAACACACCTCTTCCTCAAAGTGTGGGTAAACAAAAACCTTATTTTTTTACAACCACAAAAAGAAAAAAAAGGTATCGGGATTCATCCTTCAACAAAAAACTGCAAAAAATAGCCCTAGTTGTTGGCAGCTATTATTATGAAGCGCTTGTGGGACGTCGGTGGGTGGTAGTGTGTGGGGATGCCAACATTTGAAGCGTTAGCAATGTAGGATGAGGAAGATGGCAGCAGGGCGGCGATGACGTTTTCACCGGTGCATGAGATGACAGTGGCTAACAGTCGATGATTGCGGTGGCTGATAATTGGCGGTGGCACGTGGCTGGCTGTTGATAACTTTCCTAAAGAGAGTTAATTGTACCTATAAGTTGCATGAAATAGCTAAAATTAGTCTATTTTAGCCCCATTTATTTAGTGAGTGTGCTTGAATTACAAGATAAATCGATATCTCACATTACTAACAGTCTATATTAGCACTAAATTAAATGATCTAATTCTAAGCATTTTTGCTGCAGCTTTGAAGATGCTACAACATCTATTCCAGATAAAGACAAAAGACAAAAAGTAGTAAGCTAACAATGAACAGGCTTCTCAGCGGAATTTACCACAGTAATTGGAGATTTTACCCAAAAGTGAGAGCTGGGTCACTCAATGCTTGTGTTGTTGCCCTACTATTTAAAGGGGGTATAAATGCAAAAAAATAGGAGAAGCCTCCAAGACACGACACACACATCAAGAAACATTCCCCTTGTTCATTTTTGAAGGAATCCATCCTCACTCTAAGAAACCCTCTCCAAAACCGTTAGAGAAAGTCAAGAGAAAAAGAAGACTCTTCAGTGGCATTTGGGAGCTGATCTTCAGCTCCTTCTCTTCATTTTCTCATCTTTGTATTATTTTCATTCCTACATTTTATTTGACTCTCCTTATGGCTTTGCATAGCTAACTAACTTGTGTAAGGGGGAGATGTTCTAGACTTATTTTCTGGGTTGTAACCTTGCTGTTTGCTTTAATGAAAGTTTGCTTTGAGTTGAAGTTGTTTTATCACTCTATTTTCAATATGCTTGATCACCATTTTGGAATACCTTTTGATAATGTTTGGAAAAATGTATTAAGGAGCGAAACCCTTCATCTTGGGCTAGAGTCTACTTAGAGTTTAGCGCGTGGTGAGTTAGGGATAAGCATCACCTAGCTTAGTCATAAAAACGGTGTATATATGCTATTGATGTTTGTTTATAAATGTTAGTAATAGAAAATCCGAGGTGTTTGGAAGAACACCTTGTCTGTTTGACCACTAAAATACTCCATTAACGCTACAACATAGTTAGAGTGGCCCAAAATAGTCGACTTCCTGTCCCCTTTACGCCCTTATTTTTATACGATGTTATTAGGTGATTGTGGATGCGTGGTACACTAACGGATTTAACCTTGTGTTTCATTTAAAATAATCGCTTAAAATAGTTTTTACCTCAGTATATTTTAGTTATTAGTGAAAGAAGAACTCCTTGGCTTATTGCATTGTTTCCTTGAGTAAATATTGAGTGTTTAAGCATTTAGTCTCTCTGGATTCGATCTTTTATTACTTGCTGTGATGATTGTGTACTCTCGCACATATAAGAATTGGTAGCAAAATTAGTGGACAACAGTTATCGATAACGATAGATAAGGGTAGTGTAGACCATCGGAGAAGGCGATGGCTGATGGTGGTCGAATGGCAGCCATGCAATGGTGGCCGTCTGTGATGGATGGTGACGAGCGATGGCCGTGCATGGCCGAATAAATAGAGGGTGAAGACAGCGGTGGCTAGGGCTACTTTCTTCCCGTGGGTAGGAGATGGCGATTCGGGTCAGCTTTTATGTTATACATAGATAAAAACCCAGCCCAAAACCCATATGCCAAGACCTTCACCTTTAAAAAGAAATGGACCTCACAAACCATATTAAAATTTAGCCCAATTACTCCATTATTTTTTGGGCCCCATTCTTTTTGAGTATTTTCTTCATTCACGTGGGTCACGTGATTAAGGTTTCTTTTACCTTATTTCTTTTACGACCTGACCTGTGACTTGACCCCTTGAACAGTTTCTACCCTCGTTTAGCTTCCATCAATCCCTCCACCACGCTCCTTCTCCGACCACATCTACATTCTTCAACGGTAGTGGTCTCCGTCATTCTTTTGTCTCGCTTTTTTATTCCATTTTCTTCATGGTTATTCACCTCGTAATGAACGTGTCGTCCGCTGAAGCGACTTCTCCCTTGATGCCCCTTTCTCCTTATTCACCTTCTTCTAGCTTTCACCTTCTACCACAGAGTCGGCAGCGACCATCGATCTTTCCACATTACTCTAGCATTCTCCTTGTCTTACGTCTTCCCAGTCTTCTAGCGCCATATCATTGAATTTCGGCGGTCTTCTCTTATTCGTAACACTACAACAAATTTGACTTTTGATGATGAGAGTTGCCCGTCATAAAAAGGTAATGATGATGGCCAAGTGATCGTCATCTATGCGACTGTCCTTGTTTCTTTTTCAATGACGGATAGTTTTAATGATGAGCAACGACCGTCATGTAAAGTCTTTTTTCCATAACGGGCATGCCCATCATGAAAGGGTAACAATGACAGGCAATGACCGACATCTTTACAAGTGTCCTTGTTTTGTTTAACCTTTTATGGTGGTTTTTGCCCGTGTATGCGCGTCATTGTTTGTGCATCATTGTATGTGCATCATTGTTTGTGCGTCATCGTTTTTATGTCATTGTTTGTGCATCATCGTTTCTACATTATCGTTTGTATGTCATTGTTTGTGCGTCATTCTATCTACGTCTCGTATGTGCGTCGTTGAATGACTATATTTCATGACGGGCATTGATCGTCATTACTTCGTGAATAATTTAATTAAAATAATAGTCGGTTGCCGAGACGTGACTAACCAACTATATTTCCTTCAAACCTATGATAATATCTCAATATTGCAATCAAAATAAGCTAATTAGTCTCTTTGCGTACTTTTCTTTCGGTACAACATGAGGGAGTAGGACATTCGAACTCATGATTGTTTAGTGAGACATAGGTGTCTTAATTCATTGAGTTATACTCAGCTTGAAAGTTTCTTTGCTTACTTAATGAAGAGAAATTTTGTCCTTTAATTAATAATGTTTTGGGTAAACTACTTTATATTTGGGTTAAAAAAAAATCATCGCGTTTGGTCTCTAGATTTAAAAATTGTACACTTGGAGGAAATATTTTATTTTATTCATTCGACACGAATCTTATATTAGCTAATAAAAATATAATGTGGCATATTTTATAATTAAAATAGCCAATACGACATTTGAAAAAAAAAAGAATAAAAATCTCTCTCTCCCCCATCCATTTTATACTACATATGAATTCTTAAAATCTAAGCTTTCGTAAATTTTTCCAAAGCAAGCATAGCTCAACAGCAATTGGCATATATCTCCAAGAAAGAGGTTGTGAGATCAAACCTCCACTCCTACATGTTGTACTAAAAAAAATAAACTTGAATACCTTTATTGTGTTTGTCGTTTAGGTGTTGTGCCTTGATCTCCGGCTGTGCAATCTTCCGTTGTTTTTTTCCTTATATTTACCTTTGGAAAAAAAAAAAGCTTAAATTACAAGCTATATTTTTTTCTCCAGCAATAACGATTTGTTTTCAAAAAGTAACACTCTCGTGAGTCAATCTTCGTGTGGTCCAATTTGCTATTCGGGATCCCAAGACTTCTTCCGTCTTCAATTTGCTAGATTCTCTCCCTCTCAAAACTCCTCGCATCGCCTAGGTTAAAATCAGAATCTAAAAACAGAATTTGTTCACAACATCTAGGTACCCAACTTAAGCGCTTGGAAAAACTCTGCTTGAACTTCATTATATTTTCCTTTAAGTTTTGCAATGCCTACACGCCACCTGCAGGCACCCAAATGCCCAACATTATGTTTTCCACTTCAAGTACGCCTACACGCCACCTGCAGGCACCTAAATGCCCAACATTATGTTTTCCACTTCAAGTTCGTAGCATCTTGGTGCCACTTATAGGCAATCTCCCTCTCATTAGGTTAGTCATATTTACGCAAAATCCTCCTCTTGTTCCCTTCCCTTTGTTTGTTGCAGATGGTCTGATACATCTCTACCGTAATCCAAAAAATAGTACTTATTAGATACAAAATAAAACTTATAGATTAACCTTGTTTTATAATGAAATCCAAACATACCCAATACAAATTTAAAATTATAAAAATGATTAAAATTAGTTAGATGTCTAGTTTAGATCTCTCTCTCTCAAGATTGACATCAAAAAACAACTTTTTCTTTTGATGTACTGTCGTCCCCTTGCCTTTTTCTTGGGCAGTCATTCCTGTCCAGGGAGCGGAGCCCATCCCTTTTCCACCCATGATTGCACAAAAACACACCACAGCCTTTGTCTTCTTAATTTACTTTAATTTCCTTTATATAACTCGACAGACCACGTGTCCATCACTTACTTAATATATGCATTTTTCTTCTTCTTCTTCTTCCTCATCATCTTAATCCTTACAACATATCGCCAAAAATACGCCTTATTTAATACACTGTCTCAAAATGGGTGGTTATTGTATCCAAATCCCAACAGATTCTAGAACCACACAAGGTTATAGGTTACACATACAGACAAAACAAATCCCAAAAAAACAAATCATGATTAATTAACTTCTATCAATTAATAAAACAAAAAAAAAAGAAAAAAAAAGAAAGAAAAGATCAATTTGGGATTTTCACACATCTCACCCCATTTGCTTTTCCACTTATTTGTTTTACTTGTAATT
>NW_019104722.1:259675-270612 GCF_001995035.1 Momordica charantia
GCCTTGTAAGGTTAGCTCGCTATTGATGGCGTAGGCACTATGGGCAATTTTGTGTGGTCGAGCTCTCCTCTTGGCTGGACTTGGTTCAAAGGACTTCAAGCCAAATGTGATCATATCAATTTGTCAAAAATTTAATAAGGGTAAGGGTATGACAAATTAACTACTGAGTATATTGTTTTGAATTATTATTATTCTTCTTTTGATAACTTGGAATTATAGCTCTTTAGCTTTTTACCTTTATAATCGGGGCATCCACGCCCGCCTCAAGGTTAAGACTTAGGAGACATCTCAAGGGATTTTGATATTAAGCTCAACTTAAAGGTTCAAACACAAGACGTCATGGTAGGTGATACCATAAGGCATCATTACCTTACCAATGAGGCTGTCCCTTGGGGGCTCTTTCTTTCATATTATATCCAAGTATGCGTTTGAAAGCTGACAAAAATTAGGGGTGTAAGTACCCGACCTGACTCGAAATATCAAACGAAACCGATCTAGGTTGTTTTTATGGTGGGCGGGACGGCTCGGTTTTAGGGGTTTTGTTATTTACCTTACTTGTGCCCACATCGTTCTCCTACATTCCTTATTTTATTTGCCGCATATTGTTTTGATTTTTCTTTGACGATGACTGAATGGTCTTCATCTCTGCTGACTCACCATCTAGCACATGGCAAGTTTGGAATAAACACACTAACTCTGTGTCACGTGGTGTATTCAAAGTAGAGAAATGAGTCTGGATATTCTGATAGTTCAGAAGGATTTAACTCTTACAGAATTAATGAAAAAGGGAATATTGATTATCGAACCGGTTAGTCATTGTGGCATTATGTATCCGTTAGACGGGTTTTGATCACTTCAAGCACTTGTTGCCGCCCGAGGTTTGCCACCTTATTTTACGCATCCAGTTGTCGCAGCGCATGTTCATCTTCCCCTTTTTACTCCAATTTTCCTTTATTTAAGAGGGAAGGTGAAGGGCATTGTGGCATTAACTCCCTCCCTCTCCTCTCTTTCTCTAGGATGTTAGATGGTACCACCGGCGTATTCATTGTGGCTACTTATAATATGTCGGATATCGAGTCACTGGCGCATTATTTTGCACCGCCACGGGATTGCATGCGTGAAGGCTGGGGGACTGTTCCATTTGCGACTAAGGGTCACGTCGTGGACTGCATAACTATCCTCGAGGAGGTTGCCTTCTAGACGTGGACTTGATCGTGACTATCCCATTGGAAGAAGCTCTTAAAGACAAAAAAATTCATCGTGACCGGAGGTGGAACTCCATGGAAGTATTCGTGACCTAAAGGAGGCAAATCTGCATATTCGCGAGTGGGTGCATCAATTGGACGAGGTCATTGCTACGAGGGCTCTAGGTTGCAACACTAGTATGATATACTAATTAGCGGGGTCATTTGCCTATGTTATAGGTTTGTTGAGCCTTTTATTTTTCTACTTTGTCCTAGGAGCCGTCGACATCGGTGGCCTTGCTCAGCCCATTGAGGTGCTCATTCTTCCAACCGTTACCTTGCGAGCTTTACTTTTTATATGTGGTTTGCGAGTTTCGGGCTATCCTTTAGGCCATCAAACAAGGTGGTCTCAATCGGCCTTTTAAGGAGAGCCTCGTCTCTCCAACTTTGCCTTTATGGATGTCTTCTTAGCTTATGGTGGAAAAGGGCGCCTCAACTGAGGGCTCTCCCTTTTGACTCTACTTTGGTGCTTTTTGCTTTTTCACTATTTCTCTTTTATCCCCTGGCCCCCACTCAAGTAAGGTAGCCTTTGGATACCTTCTAAGTGTTCAATAAGAATTTGAGAGAAGGAAAAGTTACGACAAGCTCAGAGCAGTTTCTTGCCTGTGATACTTGTTGTTACCTTTCTCATTGGCAGGAGAGGTCTATCGCACGTGGGTGCTCTACGTTCCACGGGTGGGGGAGGTCTATCCCAAATAAGTAGTCAAGCCTATGCATGCCTGAGCAGATGACTTTAGTTACCTTGTAAGGGCCCTCCAAAATCAGCCAAACGCTCCGAGGGTTGACTCCTTGGTGTTCAGCATGACCTTCTACAGCACGAGGTTGTCCACCTTGAAGGCCCTTCCATTTCACCTTGGAGTTGAAGTATTGAGCGATCCAATTTTTGTATGCAGCAACCCTAAGGTGTGCCTTTTCTCTAAGCTCTCCAAGGAGGTCTAGGTTTAGCATAAGGCTCTCATGTTACCTTGCGTGTCGAAGTGTTTGACCATAGGTGACATGAGGTCCAATCCTACAGGAGTGACTGCCTCAACGTCGAAAGCAAGAGAAAATGGAGTTTCGTTCGTGGATGGTGGCAACTTTTTACCATTAATCGCATTGGAATCTTTATGTAGGGTCGACCAGTAGTGAACCTGTCTGATCACCTTCGTAGCGAAGGAGCGGGCCCCTTAATTATTGCTGCAAGCACCCTCATGGATCTTTTTAATGATATAGGCGACCTCTCAAGAGTGAGGCATCTAAGGAGAGGGAGCAAGTATCTGCGGTGGTGTAACCTTCTTTCGTGGAGGATGTAATGTGTTACTTGCCTCTTGAGTCATTAAGCTTCTAAGCAGTTGTTAGTGACCTTTTTATCCCGCATGAAGCGAGTTATGTACCCATCCAGGTTGGCCCTTCTTCCTCACCATAGTTCAATTCCATTACCTATGATTTGTAGACGCGGAGCCGAGCGACAATTTTGACAATGACTACACGTGGCAAGTCTAGTCATAATTCATGGTAAGGCACGCTAGGGCATCTGCATTGGAACTCTTTGATGCGAGATCTGCCTGATTTCCCTTTTCTTGAAGGAGGTAAGTAAAAAGGTAGTTTGCGATTCTTTTATACTTCCTCCGGATTCGTCTATGACTTGGTTGCCGATCAGTTGAGAGTCACCGAGTATCGGAAAGTGTCAGATGTTGACTTTGATGGCAACCGTTTGACCTACTATCAGCGCCTCATATTGGACTTCATTTTTTGAGACAAAAAATGCGAACCACAACACGTATTCAAAGTGCTCGCAATCGAGTGACGTGAGTAGAAGACCCGCCCCACATCCTTTCTCATTGAATGATCCATTCACAAATAGAGTCATGGGTGGCTGCCCGTGATGCGAGCTCTCGGAGTCTCCATTTCCCCCATCTTCTTATGAATCATTTCAGCTATAAATCTAGTACTGCTTGTCCTTTAATGGCGGTTCTTGGTCAAAACTCTATCTCATACTAGTTGAGCTCTATCACTCATTTCATCAATCTCATAAACGGTTCAAACTTCTACAGCACCTGCTTCAAATTATAGTCTACAAAGAAGTGGCACTGTTGCGAGATATTTCTTTATTTGAGGGAAACTTTTAGTCATTCATCCACTTCTACTTGGTGTCATTCCTTAGGATTTTGTAGAAGGGGAGGCACTTATCAGTAGACTAGGATATAAAGTGATCTAGGATGACAAGTTAGCCACTAAGGCTTTGCAGTTATTTTAAGTACTTGAGTGATTCCATTTCCATGACCGCTCATATTTTATATGGGATCACTTCTATTCCACGTTGATAGACCATCAAGCGGGGAAACTTTCCTGAGGTGACACCAAAGACGCACTTGTTAGGGTTCAGCTTCATGTTGTACTTTCTCAGTACATCGAAGGTTTCACTGACGTCTGCCTCGTGGTTGGCAGCTTTCCACGTATACCTCCATATTCAAGCCTACATGCTTGTCAAACATTTTTCACCATTCTTTGATACGTGGCCCTATCGTTTTTCAGAATAAAAGACATTACCATAGTAGAGTTCGAGAGGTGTGCTCCTGGTTTGGGATGTGCATTTTAATCTAGTTGTAACAAGAGTTCGTCCATGAACGTGAGTATCTCATGGCTTGCCATCACGTTCACCATTTGGTCTAAGGGGAAAGCTATATTTAAGTTACGTCTTGTTTAGGCTTGTAAAATCGATGCATACCCGCCATTTTATGTTGGCCTTTTTTAACAAAGACGACGTTGTAGACCCAATGTGGGTAGTGAACTTCATGTATGACGTCAGATTTTAAAAGCTACTGGACTGATGTTGTGATGGTTGCGTTCTGTCCAACATTCACGGAGCATTACTTCTACTTCACGAGTTTATCTCGGGGTCGACATTAAGTCTACCTACCATGATTTTTGGGTCGATTTGCAATATGTCATCGTTTGACCATGCGAAGATATTTGCATTGTTTTTCAAAAATTTTATGAGGCTCTCTCTTTAGTTAGGCCCCAACTTTGTCCAGATGTTGACTTTTTTCTCTTCAGTCAAAAGAATGACAAGCTCTAGCTCTTCGGCGGGGGAATCTTGTGCTTCTTCTTTTTTCCAGCTGTGGGCTCCTATGGGAATGGTCCCTTTGTAGGCGTGAGTCTTTATGGAGTCGTCATCTCGTCGGGACTGGTAGTTTGCTTGTTGGTCATCCCTAATTAGAGAAGGTTGAAGGGGTAGTAGAGTTCATTAGCCATAAACTCGCTTTCCCACATACAAGCCAATTATTGTGTTGATTTCTTGGTGAGGCCCACATAGGTGTAATTCAAGTGCTGTGTACGCCTTCGTTTCCTAAGTCCTGATGCATGCACAAAGAAGTATAACACCAGTGTGGTGATTTATCGAATGCACTCTAATGCTTAAGTTATAACTAAAGTAGGGAGCAAACAAGTATGAACCAGAAAGAATAAAGAGACAGTAATTTAGAGGGCAAGAAGGCTTCTTGAGGGCGTGTGTCGAAGCCTCACAAAGAGTTATGTAGGGGAATGCGGCTATTAGGGTTGCTCTTTTCCTTATATATGAGGAGAGAGAGACTGATAGATTGAGAGGTCTTTTCCTTCTTCGGTGTCCACATGGGAGTTGTTTGCCGCGTCAAAGGTCCATGAAGACCACCGACATCCTCTGCTTCCCCGTGTATCACAGATGGAGGCACAACGACGTCCTGAATGGTTCTTGAGGTGCATTGTGGTTTGGTTATAGAGTGTAAGAACACACTGGTGATCCTGAGTATAGGGTGTCCAATAGTGATTCGCCTTATGCCAATGCACTTGGGTTATCACGATGCGCTCAACTATTTCAGGTTCTTTGCTTGACCCGGTTCAGATGCTTTGAGGGGCTGCCAACGTCTGTCACTTCAATTTTTCCTGATAACAGCATCATTAATAGAGGTAGCAATGACTTCTATCCACTTGGACACATAGTCTACAACAAGAAGTATGTATACATTACCAAATGAAGGTGGGAACAGACCCATAAAATAGATGCCATAGACATAAAAAAAAGGATAGGGTTGAGAGACATCCAATTCGTTGAAGATATATTACTTATACGTTTCCATCTATCATAAACCTATACAAATTGATCAAAGGCCAAAAAAATATCTTTTGCAGTACTTTGGTTGTAGTATTTCTTCTTGGAAAAAATCATACATAGGGGGACATATGACATGCATCCAAAATTTCCCTCTGTTCCTCATAAGCTACACAACACCGAATAATTTACATAACAAATTAAAATTTTCTGCAAAGTCTTTTATCAATCGACGGTAAAAACCCGCATGATCTAAAAGACTACTAACTCCTTTTACAGATGATGGTGGGGTAATTTAGCAATAAAATAAATTTTAGATCTACCTTCATTCCTTCATTAAAAATTATGTTAACTCTTCTGAACAAGATTAGTTTTTTCACATCTTTCCAAAATTTTCAAAAAAATTTAAAAAGGTTCACCGAATACAATGACATCAAATATAAATATTTCAAGGGTTTGTTCTACCATATCAACAAAGATTGTCATCATGCAATGTTGAAATATTGCGGGGGCAGTGCAGAGACCAAATGACATCCTCTCAGAGGCAAATGTCTCATAAGAACATGTAAACACGATTTTCTCCTGGTCGTATTGTTCTATGATAATTTGATTGTATCTTGAGTAACCATCCATGAAACAATAATATTCCTTACTTGCTACATTGTCCAACATTTGACGAATAAATCTTAATCGAAAGTAATCCTTTTTTGTTGTCTTATTAAGTTTAAGATAGTTCATACAGACTCCATAGCTAATTATAATTATTGTTTGGATTTTCCTTGGAAATCATCATCATGCCTCCTTTCTTTGGAACACATTGCACGGGGTTTACCAGTTGGTGTAAAATATTGGATAGATTACTCTTCAATCAAGCCCCTTCAAAATCTCCTTCTTAACTACTTCCTTCATCTTGGGATTGAGCACCTTTGATTTTCAACTTAATTGCTCGTTCCATCTTCTAGGATGATTTTGTGCATGAAAAACGAAGTGCTTATTCCTGTCATGTCTACAATTGTCCATCCTAAAGGGATCGAGTCCCCAGCGGAAACGGTTGATTGCTTGTGATTTGACTCGATTCAAAAGATACAATACCGGTTTTTAATAACAGAACAATTCTATTACTTACTTTTGTGGATCGGTGGGAATTCTTCTTCCTTGAACCCGGGTTTTAATTTGACACGATCAAACGTTCACCGAAAGCACGAACGAAAGAACACAACCACAAAATAACCTTGCTATGTCTCAAGGAGTAAGAACCAGATTGTGGGATCTTCCTTGGAAAGAAACATACATGAAAAAAAAACAGAGATCGTGAGAGAGATATGTGTTCTACAAGGAGGTTAAACAACCAACACCAAAAACACAAACTTTTCGTATACCTCTTTTTGTGTGTTGATAGAACATAATAGAACATTCATATTGCCCCCTGAAAGAAATAGAACTGTAAAAGAAATTATTTTGATTCGACTGTCYTTTTTTCGACTTGCCTTGAGTTGTCTATTTTTGATACCAACTTATTACATTACAATATCCTTATTTTTATCTCTTTTGTGCGATTCGGGAATAGTAACCAATTCCCTAAATCTATCTAAATCTATGGAGTTCCCCCCAAAATTGATTTATTATTAATCAAGGATTTCGTATAGAGCTAGAACAACCCTCACAAATTGCAAATACTTCTGTATTTTCAACAAAAGAGGGAGGAGAGGGAGGAGTGTGAGAAACCTCCCACTCCCCACCTCACAACATCCTGCCATTTTGATTAATTAATTTAATTAATTAATCAATTATAACATATATATATAGATATATATAATTATATTTAATTTAATAAATAAATTAAATAATTAAATTAAATAATTAAATTAAATTAAAACTAATAAAATTTAATTAATAATTGATTAAATTTTATTTATTTAATTAATTAAATAAACACAGTTTACTTAAATCACATTTAATTCAATCAATTAATATTCGAATTATATTCAAATATACATTTTCCCCTAACCTATAGTATTTAATATGAATCTAATTCACATTAAATTTTAACATATAGTTTTAATATGAATCCAATTCACATTATTCTCTCATACTATATAGTTCTGTAATGCATCATCATACATTATATCAAAATGTGTCACACACAATTAACTCAAATTGTCTTTAATTAAATTTAAACACTTCAATTTTGTTCCAAGACTTAATGTTCTTAGTTACCCTTTACGACCTATAGATCAGAAGCTCCAACGTTACGAGATTAATTGGTTAAACTCATTAACAACCTTAATCAACATACGTTAACTACAGGTTATTCCATTAAAAACTCGCAGCTACAGTTTTCTCACTATAGAATATTTCTGTGTCCATGGATATCGACCATTAACGACAATTCAATCCTTCACCAGTTTTTGTAGCCACAGATGGGTCAAATTACCATTTTACACCTTTGTTACATCTTGTACCTTAAGTACCGCTGATCCTCTAGTGAACAACCCGATTATGGTCCGACCTATAACCGGAAGTCTCTCTCGGGCCAATAAGAGGGTGGGGCCCCTTGTTCAAATCTTGGAGTCAGCATGTAAGGGAACACTCATTTACTTCCCTAATGTTTAGAGGAGTGAATTTCATCTTATGTAGTCGTGTTCATAGCTCCCCACTCGATCTCGTCCCTAAAATGGTAAGAATGTTGAGTTGGCGACTCAGGCCACTATCACCCATACAGATCAAATCACGAGCCCTCACGGGCAGGAGTCCATAACTAACTCAGGATTGAGAATGAGTTGCCTGGTCATCCTATGAAGTAGCAATCTATTAGTAAACGGCGTTACATCTAAATATTGACTATTTCGCGGTCCGATCTTATATAAACTCATTGTATAGGATACCCCCACTCGCATGTCTATACCCAAACGACCTGGATCGGGTCGTTTGTAACAATTACAAAGCGGGCCATATCTATAATGTGTCTAGGATAAGGTACCCAAATTCCTTGTACTATAGACCCTTTAGGTTTTTCCCGCGACATTATCCACATGTCTATCGAGGGTATATAAAAAATATACCCAGTATATATACTATCTCAGTTACATGATAATAACCTTGAATGTTTAGTTTATTGGATTTGGATAATGAAATGTTATAAATTCAACAACAAACTGATTGAATATAACTTTACTGAATATAAATTTGTTTTTACATCAATACAAACTACGAGTTTAGGGTAACACACCTAACACATCTTATATATTTCTTATAATGGGACAATACCTGAGAGGTTGAGCTTTCTCTACTTAAGTTAGCTACATTACTACGAGGTTCAATTTCATTCAATTCTAAATAACATATTTTAAATGAGAGGGTAAAGGGTTATACTCCAATTACACATGCTCAATAATAGTTAGCTGCACTGCCTTGAACTCATATTCCTGTAGATCCATCTCACTCAAAATTTTCCACTAGCAACTGCACTGCATCTGCCGCTTCAATATTTTCCTTCTCTGCACTTCCAAAATTGCATCATTTCTTATAATTAGCATTTCATATAACTATAAAATGAGAAGGGTTAATCAATGACTTTAATTGATGCACAATCCTCCTCTTCCTCAGATTATTAACATTACAAGTTACTTTTCGAATTTACACACATGGTATTGTTGGAACTATCAATTCATTATGCAACGGAGTTTTGATTTCTAAACACTTTAAAATTCTTGGATCGACATTGAATTTATATTTAGAAATTAAAATAAGTTCGAATAGGAAAATACCTTTATAGAATTCTCAATTTGATGCTCCGCAAGATATTTCTTGTTATGACTTGAACAACAGACCAAGGTTGGTAGGAGTCTCCTTGAAAGAAACTCAGGAGAAAATTTTCCTCTAAGTATTAGAAATACATTAGAGAGAATTATTATAAATATTGTGTCATTTGGCTTACCACAAGCTTAGTGTACAATTTTTTAATATCTAATATGATAAATTTTATATTATTTGAATCTGATTTAAATAAATATTAATTAGTATACCTAATATATAAATAAAATATTAGGTTTTCCTTTTAATATATCAAATCCAGTAATTAGGGTAGAATATTTAGCCAGGTAATATACTTCATATATTAAAATTTTATATTATTTGAATCTTATTTAAATAAATATATTAGTAGTATATCTTTTCATTTTAATGTATCAAATATATTAATGAGAATCTTTAGCAAAAAAGTATATTTAAAAATCTCATATATTTAAAATTTTATATTATTTGAATCTTATTCAAATAAATATTTTATTAGTATATCTAATATATGAATAAAATATAATTTTTCCTTTTAAGGTATGAAATACACTCCAACGTTCTTATGAGCTAGCAAGGAGACCTTATGGATGTACAATTTATAAGCTCCATTGACTCAAAATTGATTAATCATCATTCATTAACCCAAGGTTACTCCATTATAAACTTGGAGTTGCGCTCTTATACACTGTAGGATAAGTTATGTCAATGAATATAATTACTACATGCAAGTTGTCTCTTCACGAGTTGTTCGAAATTACAACTCGGTCAAAAGTCCATTTTCCCTTGTAATTACGTCTTAAACCTTAATTACCATCAATCCTTTAATGAACAATCTGTTTATGATCCAAAAATAAACTAAGTTCCTCTTGTACAAGTGAGAGGGTAGGCCAGATTGTTTAAATCGCAAATTAGCACTTACGGAACTACTCATGTACTTACTTTATAATGAGAAGGTGGGAATTCCATCTTGTGGATTCTGTTCCCAGCTCCCTTTTTGGTCATTTTCTCAAAATAGTAGGCTTATTGAATCATTTGTAAAGGTTAATCTCACCCATGCATATCAAAGGACATGCCCTCACATGCATGTGTTCATAAATCACATAAAATGAAGATTCAGTCGCATATAATCATAGTATGAAATAGTTATCTTATCTTTAACAAATTTTAAATATTTCACGGTCCAGTCTTATACAGAATCATTGTATATGATAACTCTACTCACATGTCTCCACATGAAGATTTGGATGAAATCATCCATCACATTTACAAAGTGAGACGTTTTAATAGTGTTACAAGATGATGCACCCAACTCGAACTTAGGTTATAACTTGAACATGATTCTCTTGTATGTTAGCTACATACTGTTTGATTACGCTTGTTTACATGCGTAAAAAGAAGGTTTTAGATGCTGTTTTTACAATGTTTCAGCTTTGTTTCGGATTTTTCTCGATCGTTTGAGTTCCAATTCATGCAAAATTCATATATTATGGTTTGTGGTTGGCTTATATTGTATTTATGACATTTTAGGACCATTTGGGAGTGCAAATTAATCAAAAGAAGCAAAAAGACGAAAAAAGCATCATGGGAGGCGCCAGGCGCCTGGGAAGCCTGCAGAAAAACTGGTTTTCTTCCAACTTTGCCCTTAATGAAACGCGTCTTCCAATGCGTTTTGGTGGTTCCAACCGATGCATACGTGTAGAAGAAGTGTTCCACTATCAGTTTGAGCACGATTTGGTCAGTCAAAAGAGTTGGAAATGGGTGATTCACCATCGTTTTAGGACCTACCTAACCAATTCTGCACAGCTATAAATTCCAGCAACTTCTCCACCAAA
>NW_019104723.1:2252-15653 GCF_001995035.1 Momordica charantia
CCATCCATTTTATATTACTCTGACAGGTGTGCGCTTGCATCTATATAATTGTTACCACGCTTAGTGCGTGCGTTCAGCATAAACACCCAGTCAAATGCCGGGGTGATAAAGGCCAAATCCGGATTCCGAATCCTGGTCCGAATCCTGGACTTGGGAGCGTTGTCTTTTCGATTTGCTTGGAAAGAAATTGTTGTTACAAGTTTGATTTTGAGAAGTTTACTGAGTTTTATGAAATGTATAACGTTGCTCTAGTTTTACTCGAGTTTTATGGAATTTTAATGAGAATGTTTGTACTTCAGTTTTATGAAGTTTGCTTTGAGAACTGAATTTTCAATTGTTTATGAAAGAAAGTTGATGAAATTATTTTCTTATTAACTTACCACTCACTGAGTTTCCCAGCTCACTGTTTATGTTTTGTTTTCCCCCACAGGCTGTAACTGAGTAACTGAGTTTTTGAGTTTCAAGAAGAATTTAGTTCAGCTTCTGCCACCCAGGATAGTTCAAGAGTTGCATATCACTTTGTATGTAATTTAGTTGGTTTGTAAGAAATTTTATTTGCACCCTGTTGATAGGAAAAGAATGTATAAAATGGATGTAAGAATGGTTGTTCTGTAAGTTTATTACTTTTATTGTACATCCATATTCAGGGTTTGTTAGTCAAGGATCAGGTCAAAGGAAGAAAAAAGTTGACCATTGACTTCGTAGTTAGTCGGGGTCTGTGGTCGGCGCGACTCGTTCTGGGACTAGCAGGTGTTTTGGGACGGATGTGTCAGTTTGGTATCAGAGAATAAAGATCCTGAATTAGATGAGAAGTATATGTATGACAGTTGTTTAAAGAATGTGTGATATGCATTGCATCATATAGGAAGTTATGCATCTAGGTGGTACCAAGCTTATACTAGCGAGTCTATAGCGCTCCACAACAGCATTTGTTGGGACTTTCTCTACCTTTAAAATGATTAGAGACTCGACACGGTCACGAATAATACTTAGAAGTAATCCCATGTCGAATCCTCAGGGACTTGTTGCTTTTCAAAACAGTTTTAAAGAAGTGAATTGTTCAAACATGCCATTGTGGTTTAGGAAGAAAATAGTGACAAAAGTTGTTGTTTGGGGCAAGCAATTTTATAAAACTCAACCTCCTTGCTTCCTACTTTAGTTTTGATGCAAAATATGGAAGATACACACTATTGGGAAAATGTGCCAAGCGCAATATGACTTTTCTTGGGAATTTGAGTTATACTCTTTCACTATCGGTTTTGGTTGCTATAGACGTTAGGGTAACCTACAATCATATTTCTATGTGTGATTACAACCCTAAAGAATACTTATCAACTCATCTGCATTATGGGTCAGAGGTATAGGACCATGTTTTATGCGCTTATGTCTAAGTTACATCCCATATTGGTTTCCAATTATTCTACCTAACTCACCCTTGTTAGAGTTGAGCTTTAGTGTATAAATCAAAATCCCACTGGCCAAATGGAAAAAAGACGTAAAGAGAAGTTTTTAGAAATCAACCCAATAATGCGCCAGGCGCAATTCGGGCAAAATCTCGAGTGTGTTGAAAATCAAATCATTTTGGCTAAGACATTCCACAAAGAGGTTGATAACTAATTTAGTGTGTAATTAAAGGAAAGAAAAAACACCTAAACATAAAAGAAAGAATTTCCATTGAATTTAAATGACTAAAAACGGCGTACAAGGGAATCTAGCTTAACCCTCTTCTCTTTCGAACGTGAAAGGAGTGTAAACTCGCTTAAGAACTTCAAAGGAATAGAATAAATGAATAACAAAAGGTAGAACTTGAATTAAAAGCAATACGGTAAGCTAAAGTATGAAAATACAAGAAAATAACAACTAAAATATAAATGTAAAGCATATGATTGAAAACTACAATGAATGAGGAAGTCAATGAAGCTGAAAACGAGCTTGGAAGAGATGATTTGTTTTTGGGGGAGTGGCTCCCTTTTATAGGCTCTTAAGTTGGTTCAACTCCACATCATTTTAGGTGGAAATGGGTTGAGATTCAGCTAACAAACTTGTACTTACGGTTTTATCTTGATTCAAACATGTTGAAAATGACCCCTTTGCCTTTCAATAAGTGAAATGCACATTTTGGCAAATGTTGACTTCAAAATTGCGCCAGGCGCAATTTCCGTGCAAAAAAAAATTTGTGATTTTTTTCGAACTTTGATCACGTTTTACTCATATTTTTCATAAAGTACCATATATTGCAAATAATTAAGACTATGCATGTTCTATTTTAAGAATATGTAAGTCGTTTTAGCTAATAATGATGGGAAAGGGTTCAAATTTGTGGTCAAACAGGCCTACCAACACACATTTCTGCAGTAAAAAGTCAACCCTAACACACCCTCAAACATAGACATTTGCTTGTCCTCAAGCAAAAACAACAACAAATCCATAACAATCAACATGCTAGAAAGATGAATGAGCAACAATCCCAAGATTCTAAGTAAATGAATCATCTTCGTCTCAGGAAGGACTCCACAAGTTAAGCATCCTAAGATTAATCTCAAGCCAATATACCATAAACCATTCTTGTTTTGAGAATAAAAGTGATTCTAAATCTTCTTTTCTAAAAAACAAAACTTTTTACAAAACCAATGAATATGCACACTTCCGTTTTGATTCAAAAAGTTCACATCAAGAAGATACGTGGACCAGCTACTAGCCCCTGAGGTTTTCCAAACACTAACATCGATTTCCAACCACAACCACTCATAAAAACTCTTTAGGTAGCAATCCAACATAATATGACATCGAAAATGAATTTCACGAAGTCACCTTAATATGTAGGCTACTTCCTTCCAAGATGCTAACGCCACCCATTTAAAGATAAATGAATATCTACAGTGGCGACTCACTAAAAATTAAATGCATTTTCTTGCTGCTCCTATTTCTTACCAATTGAGTCTTTCTCTCGCTTTTATTTTTCTTTTCTTTTCCCCACTCTTATTTTCTCTCAAGACTCTTTATTAACTTGATTTTTCTTCTTTTTTACACTTTCATACTCTTTTTTTGAAAACTTTTTTCTTGCATATGACTCTCTTTTTTACGTAAAAATTTTATTGCTTGTATTTTATTTCGGACACTTTTTAGAAACATAAAAAGTATGTTTTTTCTAAAACAAAAAGACACAAATTGTCACCCCAAAACTTAAGGGAAACAGTGTCCTCATTGAGGAAAGAAATTTTGAGAGATGCAAAATTTTGGCACAAAAAGGACAAGGACTTCCAAAGCAATGAAAATGTTTAGGTTTCAAAACAAAAAGAAGCATAACACAGTTTTATAACCAAAACAAAAAGTGGAAAATGACTTATGACTTGATTATAAAACTAGGAAATCTAACCTATTCATGCCCTTAAATATTCTCATTGACATGATACAAAAACAAAGAACAAATGAAAGTTTTTCATTGAAAAGATGAGTATGCTGATAGTTTAGAAAAGATGCTATTGAATATGCTAAGGACAAACTTATAACAAGAACAAGGAAGCATGTAAAGCTTGAACTTAGATCATATGCAGAAACACAACTCATATACTGATTCTTAACAACACAACATCCCAACAACTAACCTATAACTAAAATTGAGCTAAACAACCTAACAAGCAAACTAAAAACACAAAAGCAACTTAAACAAATTAATGTACAAGATCAAGATCAACAACATATCTAGTAGCAAAGTAAAGAGAGAGAGATACTTCCCTAATCATCATCATCCGAGCAATCATCACTGGTAGGTCGGGAAGAAGAGGGTAAATCGGCCATAAGCTCAACGGGAAAAGAAGGTGTTCCATCACCATATAACTTCTTTAGAAACTGACATGTTGCATGTTGAGTAGCCAAGAGAAGCTTGTACTTGTGTCTTAGCTCGCGATATTGCTCACTAGTCACCACTCCTCGGGTCTCTAGATTCGCATCGATAATGGAAGAGTCTTCCTCCCGAACGATCGAATATCCCCGAACTCTTCATAGGGATGTGGCCGGCTTCTTAGGTGTCACTACATCCTCTTCACTGGCCTCTGCAGCTACTAGCAAACATAATTCTGTCATTAATCCCGAAAAACCAAGTGAACCTACCATCTTTGTTGCGCAACTTCGAATTTCGTTTCTTATGAATTCACCGAAGTTGAACTCAATGCCTTTCATCAGAATGGAGACCATCATCACTCTATTGCATTTTATGAAGGAATCATGAGAAGTAGGGATCAACCTATTCTTCACCACATATGTCCAAATCCTTACGTGTTCATAGATGTCAAGGGGCTTTGGGGAAAGCTTTCCTGTTGTTTAGACAGTCTGTGATTTCTGTGGTCTATAAATAAGTCGACGTGCCTCCTCCATTTACTCATCCGATGGATGCACCAACAAAGCAAAGTGAGTGTTAATAATGGAAGCACAAAATTTTACCACTTTGCCCCTTACTTTCACTAAGTCTCCTCAGTTTGGATCGATGGCAGCATAAAATTCTTTTACAAACGCCTCCGATACACGTGTAGGTGGGGCCAACACCTTCTCCCAACCATTCTCCACAAGTCATCGCTTGACATACTCAGGCACAAGTTATTGTGCTTCATCAAAGTCCTTCTCAACTAAGATCTCACGTGTTATGAAGTCAAGCTTTTTCACTTCTAACCTCACCCTTTTTGCCTTGCATGATTTCTACAGGGTAGAACTGGGCTCTTCTTGATTTACCTCTTCAAGATGCTCTTCTGACTCTCCCAGTGCTTTAGGCCTCTTGGCTTTTTTAGATGGACCAGCCTCGGCTGTTTTTTGGGCAGCCAAACGTGCAACAGCGGCTCGAGTGTGCGGCCTGAAAATTCCGCTAGGCGCAATTTGGGTCGGAGTTTTCTTTTTTGTTGCTTTCTTCACCACTTTAGCTAAGCACACCTCTTCCTCTGAGTTCTCTACAGTAGCAAAAAAGTTGGGGTCATAAACATTCAAACTTGAAAAAGAATGGGTCTTACATTTTGAAGAAGCGGATGATGATTTCTCCATGGCCCCATTAGGGACAGGACCGAATGCTCCTTCTTGTACCTGAATAGGGGCCTCCTTATCATCTTGCTGCGACTTATGCATCGGAGTACGTATTTGCACTTCATATTGGGAGATATCGTCTTTTTCTTATTCTTCCTCACACTTGTCTCTATGAACTTCTTGGGGTAAATCTCCAAGGTCCTCATCCTCTCCATCGACTTTCAATCTTCCTTGAGCTTGCGTACTATTTCCATCATCCTCCAAATGATCATCTTCCATTGCTTCATTCAAAGCCACCAAAATTTTGGCAATTTTTTACATTGTCATTTCCTGTTATAAATCATAAAAAACTAAAGCCTTTTTAGTCAAAGTAAGATATGGAAAATTGGGAGATGAAATACCTTGTAGAGTGGCCGATGGAGTGCTCTCCATAATTGCACTAGGCGCAATTTCACAGTGTATTTCGACCGTGGCCGAATCTGAGTGCTCCAATGGCTCTGTGTCATGCTCAGTATCACCACTAACCTATTCTTGACCTTCTACATCCATAACAACAGTAGCGGAAAGAGGGGGAGGGATAGATAACTCTAATGATTCGGAAACAGAGTTATTTCGAGGGGAATTCAACTTATAGGCTTTATTCATAGCATCTAATTTAATTTGAATTTCTTCACTCATCCTCCTTGAATTTTCCATAAACCTTTGCCATTTTTCGTTCAATTCCGCTATCTTTGCACATATTCCCTCATTCTCTTTATCCCTAATTTCTCTTTTCTTATTCTTAGTGTCAACTCTCTCATTAATCCTAGCAATTCTTTCATCTAAATCAGAACCTTTATCACCCACGAATTGAGTTTTCCTAAGGTAGACCTTGCTAAATTATTCTAATCTTTTTTAACTATGGCCTCTTCATTAACCCTAGCAAGATGAGGTTTTAAAGTCATTTTTTCAAAATTTTCATGCTTATGGATAGTTTCTTTCTAGGGTTCATTCTTAAAGCCTCTTCTAATATCTTTCTTTATACCATAGGATAAAAAATTATCCTTCGATGAGAAATTTGAGGGGGTTCAAGAGGAATCATACCCGGTGGAGGAGGGGGTGGTTGCATCACCTTCTTCTTCCCTTTCTCTTTATTGCACAATTTGGAGAAGGAGCCTTCCATGGTTCTTGATTCTTGCTTCATGATCAACACGAAAAACTTTACACTCTTACCCTAAGCTTGCCGAATAAGAGAGGGATGTGAGAAATTTTAGGGAGTCTTGAGGATCTAATGATAGAAAATTGAAAACAAGTTGGGATTTGGAGTGTGAAAAACGCAAATGAGGGGAGGAAAGAGTTAAGGCTTTTGTTTTTTGTTCTTCTTTTTAAGATATATTATGGTTTAGTAATAGGGGCTCTTATGTTTTAAAAATAGCCCAAAGGCCATTTAAACATAACCCAAATGAAGCCCACGAAAGCCATAATCAAAATTTGAAAATCCTATATTTTTTCTTATAATACGCCTAGCGCATTTTTTAGGTGGGCTGGATCGTAATCCTGCAAAATTCAAATGAAAAAAACAAAAATTAGATTTGAAATCTACACAAAATAGCCTTAAAAAATGTAAAAATTTCCCAAAAAGAAGATAAAAAATATTTTACATAAAAACATCTTCAACAATGATAAAGGGACTGTTCTCACTGTTTTTTCATGGATCTTTCAGTAGTACAAAAATGTGAATGACTTGTAGATGCCTTTGAGGGATTAGTTGGAGTTGTCTGAAGTGTGAATGGCTTGTAGATGCCTTGGAGAGATTAGTTGGAGTAGTCTAAAGTGGTGGAATGGAATAGTTGTTTGTTATTATGTGATTTGTCTGAAGTGAAAATGCAGACTAGTCGTTTGGTTATTTTGAGTCTTTATTGTGGGTGACTTGGGAGTTATGTGATCGAATCCTAGCAGAGGACTATGATTCGATTATGTGGTCTATCGTGTAATGAAAAGTGGATAGACGAGTTTCATGGACTCGTGGGCAATGGTCGAGGCAGTTACGTCACTACTGGATGTTGAGGCTTCGAGAGCAAAAGGTTGGGGCTTGGTAGGCCAGTCTTGGTAGAGATGGGTGTTGAGGCTTCGGGTACAAAAAGTCGTGGGTCAGCATGATGAGTATATTTGATTATGAGTATTGGGTCTTGACGTGGCAGCGGTCATGGACCAATACGCTGAGTAGTCGTCGATACCTTGGATAAATGTCAAAGGTCGATGCATAGGTCAAGTCCTTGGAGATAAATGGCAAGGTCAAACGCCAGGCTTCTGTAGAGGAGTATCGGGGCCTTGGGGATAAATGTCAAGGGCCGATACGATTTCTAAGAGTTAGACTTGGACGACCAACATAGTGTGATGGGTAGAAGTTGCTTGAAGGAGATAGAGACTGGCGGGCCTTGTGGCCGAAGTTATGTATGAGTCTTGATATTTTGGATGATTGTGTCTGTGTTGATTTATTTGTTATGACCTAGCGAAGCATGATTTCTAGTTATCGCATTTTGAGGATTGACGTCATTACGAGCATGTTGTTTGTTGTATAGTTAGTGATGGCTAGTAGCGGGCCTTGTGGTTGGGTTTACATTGATTGCATGTGTGGATTAATGAGTGTTATGATTTATTGATGCATGGATGCTAGTTTAATACATAGTAACGAATGTTGTGTTCTGAGCATGTTGTTTGTGTGTAGTTAGAGAGGGCTACTTACGGAGTATTCTTAATACTCACCCCTCTACAATTATTGTTTTCAGGTGAAGATCAGGTTCATGGTGATAGTGATGGTGCAGAGGATACTAGATAATAAGGACCATAGCTAGCTTCCATTTAGTTTTAACTTGTCTAGAATAGGTTGTGAAGAGTTCTTGTTGAATTAGTTTATGTCCTCTGTTTAGAGCATTGACTTGTGTAAGGTTTAGGGAGTTATTATAATGTTTTAGATGACTTTTCTTTTAAGTCTGGACTCCTGTAAAGTTTATGTCTTTGGTTTCATTTAGAAGCTTATGGATTATGTTTAATGTTATTGGATTTGCTAACTTGCATAGATTGAAGCATGGATTAACTGTGTTGATTTTGGTGTTATTATCAGAGTGGCGCAGTGGAAGTGTGGTGGTTTTTATTTGCTTGGTTGATTAGTTATTATCCGGCAGGGTTATGCTTTTGTCGAGTAGGTTGTTTGTCCATCATCGTGATTTGACTTTGCTTGACTTATACAGGAGAGTTAGGTGTCGTTTGTCCACGAAGGACAAGTTGTTTCGTCCATTTGATAAGTTAAGTGTTCACAGGTTTGAGTTTAATAAATAAAAAGCTGAATTATCTACGTTCGTTTATTGGCCTTAATGCCTTGGGAGGAAATTTAGAGCACATATGTTTAGTAATGTTCCTCGATTAAGTTATCAAAATTTGGGGGCATTACATATATACCCAGTATATATATTGTCCCGATTACATGAAAATAACATTGGATGTTTAGTTTATTGGATTTGGACAACGCAATGTTACGAATTCAACAACAAAATTAATTGAATATAACTTTATTGAATATAAATTAGTTTTTACATAAATACAAACTACGAGTTTAAAGCAACACACCCAAAAAACTCCCACTTGAACTAAACACTAGTGGAGTGTACAAAATCATAAAACAAAGGGACAAATACATTAAACTAGGGCATACACTATACCTATTACATTTCTCCCACTTGCCCTAGACTAATTGTACAATCCTGGTAGACTTCGACTTTTTAGATGACTCTTAAACACTTTAGCCGTGAGCGCCTTCATAAAAGGATCAACAATGTTGTGCTCCGAAGCGATCTTTGTGACGATCAGATCCCCTCGTTGCACTATCTCCCGTATTAGGTGGTACTTCCTTTCGATGTGCTTGCCTCTCTTGTGGCTACGATGTTCCTTAGAATTTGCCACAATGACACTATTGTCACAATAAAGTGTGATGGGCAAGTTCGTGTTTGGAACGACTTCCAAACCGGTTAAGAACGTCCTAAGCCAAACTGCTTCTTTTGTTGCTTCATAAGTTGCAACGTACTCAGCCTCCATGTTGGAGTCTGCGATGCATCATTATTTGATGCTAAACTACTACTCCTCCGTTAAGAGTGAAGACTGACCCTGACATAGATTTCCTGGAATAATCATCTGTTTGGAAGTCAGAGTCAGTGTATCCTGTAAGGATCAAATCCTTAAAGTCCTATACGAGCTTGTAGTCCCTAGTTCTCCTAAGATACTTGAGGATTCCCTTAACAGCAGTCTAATGATCATATCTTGGGTCGGGTTGGTACCTACTAACCATCCTAATGCATAGCAAATGTCAGGCCTAGTACACGACATAACGTGTATCAGGCTACCCACTGCTTAAAGCATAGGGTATGCAACTCATATCTTCAACTTCTTGAGGTGTCTTAGGACATTGTTTCTTAGACAAATGAATTCAATGCCTGAAAGGCTATAAACCATTCTTAGAATTCTACATCGAATATTGAACAAGCATCTTGTCACTATAAGTTGCTTGAGATAGGATTAGTGTTTTGTTCTTGCGATCCCTTATAATTTGGATGCCAATAACATACTAAGTTTTTCCCAAATCCTTCATTTAGAACTCAGTAGCTAGCCACTTCTTTATGTCAGTGAGATATCCTACATCATTTCCAATGAGTAGGATGTCATCCATATACAATACTAAGAAAGCTATAGTCTTGTTAATGATCTTCTTGTATACACAAGGCTCATCAACATTTTGGTCAAAACCATAAGATTTGATCGCAGTATCAAATCTTATGTTCCAAGATCGAGATGATTGTTTCAATCCATATATGGACCGTTTAAGCTTGCAAACCTTTTTCTCTTGATGTCATGGTATGAACCTTTCGGGTTGTGAGATATAAATACTTTCTTTAAGATTGTCATTCAGAAAGGTAGTCTTGACGTCCATTTGCCAAATCTCATAGTCATAATATGTGGCAATTGACAAAAGTATTCTTATGGGCTTGAGCATAGCTACATGGGAGAAGGTTTCTTCATTGTCCACCCTTTCCCTTTATGTGAAACCTTTTGCCATCATAAGCCTCGCCTTATAGGTCTGTACCTTTCAGCGTCTCGTTTTCTCTTATAAATCCATTTGCACCCTATGCGTTTTACCCCTTCGGGTTAATCCACAACTTCTAAAATGAAATTGAAGTACATTGACTCTATTTCCAGGTTCATGGCTCTGACTCATTTGTCCTTCTAGAATCTTCCATTACCTGTTTGTAGGCCAATGGATCCTGAACTCCGTCATCGGGTAAGACAACTTGGGTTTCAGTTAAACCAACGTAGTGGTCAGGTTGTGAAACGATCCTTCCACTACGTCGAGCACCCTAATTATTGAGGTGGATGTGACTAACGTGATGTCCTGGCGTGATCAACAACTCTTGTTGAATTGCCAGCTTGATCAACAACTCTTGTTGACCTGTTCGTAGCTTATTTTGAAATCTCGTTTATCACTACCTTACTTTGTGGTTTATGATCTCGAACGTGCTATTTGTCCAAGAAGGTGGTGTTTGTCGATACAAATACTCTGTTTTCTTGAGGATCGAAGAATAGACCGTCTCTCGTCTCTTTAGGGTAACATACGAATATGCATACTGTTTATGCAAAGAATTTGCACCACACTATTTAACGAACCCAGCTCGAACCCGGTCCCCGGCTTGACCTAAACTCAAGAGCAAACTTGTACAGGAGGGCAAACACTCCGACGCTCAAGTTAGTATAGGTCGGACTAAATATTTAGCTCGAGGTGAGATTCGATACCTGAGCGTGAAATGAGGCCCTCTATTTATAGGTGGTGGATCCGATAGAACTCACGACCGGCGGTTATATGTTTTTTTTTTCATGTCGGACTTGTCGGGTTCCGAGCAGATCGAACCCCAATCAAGTCGAACCTCAGCACCTATATTTAGCCTTTTTCAATGGGCGAACCTAATCACTTCGGCAGGTTCGAGGTGGACCTGGGATATTTCATTCCTTGAACTTCAATGATTGTCCTCCACGTGTCCAAGGTAATTTTATCCCCAAACATTGGCCCTCTCTCTGTCAGGTCTGATCTCGATCTGGCAGAGAAGTTTATCGGACTCAATTTTGGACACGTGGCGACCTCTAATTCATAGAAGAAATGTGACCATTGTGGAAGACGTTTCGATCTACCAGGCTGTTTGAATACTCAAGTATTTCGTCGTTACGAATCTCGAGATGATCCTAGCTGCTCGTTCAATACACGTGTACGGCGCAGAGGTTTTTTCGATTAGCTATAAATAGTTCCAGGACTTCAGGTCAAACCTTACGTTCCCTGAATTTCCGGAGTTCGATCTGAAACAAGCTCGAACCCTCCGTAGGTCAGTCATTTTCCTTGCTTTAATTCTTATCTTCAACTATGGTAGTTTTCATGTCTTCTCCCTCCAGTAGTGATAGTTTAGGTAGCGTAGGTCGGACTTTAAGCAGTTCGCCCCCCAAACCAAGTGACTCTGGGGAGGACTTGGCTCTTAGGTTAGAGTCCGAGCTAGAAGAGATAGAAAACTTTAGATTTTCCAACGATGGGGAGGATAATGACACTTCCACCTCGGGCCAGGGGTTAAAATACCCTTCGAAAATGCCCGAGCATTACCTCGGACCCCTCCGTAGGGGGTTTAGTATTCCGGATGATATCATCCTTAGGATTCTTGAAGAAGGGGAAAGAGCTGACAACCCTCCAGTGGGGTGGGTCACTCTTTACTTGAAAATGTTTGAGTACGGCCTCAGACTTCCTCTTCACCCTTTTGCCCAGGAGTTCCTAAACAAAACTGGACTGGCTCCTGCTCAAGTGGCCCCCAATTGATGGGGTGTCATTTTTGCCCTGGCCATCCTTTTTTGGCTGCGAGCTCGGGACGAGGACGAGGCCGAGCTGCTGAATGTTGACCAGCTTCTTGGGTGCTTTGAGGCCATGAGGATAGCTAAGAAGCCAGATCGATACTATATGTGCGCAGGGAAAGGCGTAAGTGGTATAGTCAAAGGGCCGACCTCCATCAAAGGATGGGTGGGGAAGTGGTTCTTTGCCTCTAGAGAGTGGCTGGTAAAGGACGAGTCAGGTCGTCCCGAACATTAGGTTTGGGAACTTAGGTATGAGGTTGCTATAATAAATTTTTTTGCAACTTTAGATCTTTCCATTCCGTCCTTTCTTATCTAACTTGAACTCTTCTTTGTTTTGTGTAGTGTCGATCAAACCAATTCCCGAACTCGTTCAAGCTTCCTTTGACACCCTCAAGCATTAGAAGGATCACTTTCCAAGGGGCAGGAAGATCAGAACCTTGGTGACCGACAAGCTACTCCTTGAGTCTGGGTTGTTAGATTACAACCCCTTGGTGCGTCCGGTTGAGGCTTCAAGGCCAAACTCCGAACTCGGTAAGTCGTGAAATTAAATAACTCCGTCGTTTATTAAAAGTTCCGCCCCCCTGAAAATTTTTGCAAGTCCATTTTAGGACCATTTTGACATTTCAAGGGTAATAGCGCTTTATGTGCTCTGCGTTCCATGGATGCGCAAGCACGTTTCCTTCCAGATCGGCTAGCATATACGTTCCAGGTCGGACTATGCCTTTAACCTCGAATGGTCCCTCCCAACTTGGGTCAAGGGTGCCCGCATGACTTTGAATCTTCCTTAAGACTAAATTTCCAACCTGAAAGTTTCGAGGTCGAACTCGGGCGTTGTAATATCTGGCTATTCTGTTCTGATACTTTGCTAAGCGTAGCTGGGCCATTTCCCTTTTTCCTTCTAATAAATCAAGGTTAAGGAGTAGCTCTTCCCCGTTCCTTGTTGGCTCGTACTGCTCTACCCTATCTGTTGGCATGCCGATTTCTACTGGAACAACAACTTCAGAGCCAAAAGCCAATGAAAAGTGAGTTTCCCCAGTTGACTCTCTTGGGGTGGTCCAATATGACCACAATACTTCAGGTAGCTCCTCGGCCCATCTTCCCTTTCTAGAGTCTAGTCTCAGCTTGAGTCCTCGTTTTATAATTTTATTTTTCGCTTCAACCAGCCCATTTGCTTTTGGATGCGCAGGGGACGAACTGAGATGGCTTATGCCCAACTTTCTGCAAAAGTCCTTGAACTTTGCATTGTCGAATTGCTTTCCGTTGTCTGTCACAATAGCCTTCGGTATACCAAAACGACATACGATGTTTACCGATATGAACGACGTGACTCTGGGCTCTGTAATGTGGGTGAGCGCCTCGGCCTCAGCCGACTTGGTGAATTAGTCCACAGCGACAACGGCGAACTTGGTTTGTCCTTTGCCTAGGGGAAAATGACCTATGATGTCAACTCCCCATTGTGCGAATGGCCACGGGGCCGTGATGGGG
>NW_019104723.1:70686-83273 GCF_001995035.1 Momordica charantia
GCCCGTGCGCCCCACACGCTATCAGCGCCCACCTCTGCACGCCCATGCCAGCACCAAGAGCCCCTGTCCGTCGTCCATGCGCACGTCCGCAAGCGCCCAGTGCCCCTGTCTGCCGCCCATGCGCGCACCTGCTCGTCCAGCCTATTTTGTTTATTTGGTGGAATTTTATTTGAATTTGATTTGATTTTATTTCTTTTTAAATTAAAAGTTTTAAATTTCATCGTTAGGCAAGTTTTGCACCTTTTAGGAATTTAGCAATTTTTATTTTCTTTTTATTTTTGTTATTTTCCTTAAAAGACCAAGGGCCTTAGCATATAAACAGGCTCGTACCCTCCATTGTTTAAGGCATCTTTTGAATGTCAAGTTGAATAAAACCTAGAGTGTTTTTCCCCTTTGTCGTGTGCAAAACCCCTTCCCAAATATCGAATCTCTTTGTGTGATTGAACTTAGGTTTTCGTATTTGACCCCCCTAGGAGCATGCTGGTTTGATTGGTCATCAAAGTCGTGAAGGGTTTCCAGCCTCGAGCATAGTGAGTATTCTATCTGCGTAAGGTAACCGAATGTAGAGGTAACCCTCTAACTCTTAGCCTTTTCAGGTTGAACCAACTATATGATTGGATTCAAGTGGCTTGTGGCTCGAGTAGCTCAATACGTTTGGATTGTCGCGTATCACAATCGAACTCGCGAAATCATCCCTCCTTCAAATGGGAGCACGGTCGAGGGGGAGGTAGTCGAATGAGAGCTCTGAGCTCCGCTAAGAGAGGTACTCGCTAATGATGACCCCTTAGCAGCACAAAGACTCATCGAGGGTCTGAAGGACCTTCAGAACAAGCTCAACATAAACCGGTCCAGATGCGGAATGACCAGCTCCAAGATAATGTCTCAAACCAGCATCGAGATGTCTAGTCGATCGAGCGCATCCCAAGCCAGGATTGGCCAGGAAGAGCTAAATCGAGTGAAGGAAGAAATATTCAATCGGATAAAAACCGAGCTTGGAGCAAGAGGTTGCAGACCCACCATTCAGTATGAGCCCTTAAAGATCGCTCAGAATCCGTTCACAGCCAGTATCCTGGCCGTAGAACTCCCGAAGGGGTTCAAAGGCCCCCGAATAAACAAATATGACGGATCAGCTGACCCCGTGTACTGTGAGGGCTGCCTACCACGTCTACTTCAGATGTTAGTTTATTGAATTTGGGTTAATGCAATTTTAAAAGAAACATCAATAACAACTTTATTGAATAAATATTTGTTTTACGTTTACAATCCACTAGTTTAGGGCATAAAACCCAACAAGTAGTGCATAAGACCCTATACTGCTATGTAGTTCTTCTTCCACATGTGTTTATGAAGATGTGATTTAGCCGCTTCCATTCTTTTACGTTTTAATGAAATGGTTCTTGTTTCTTTTTTATTTGCTTTTTCTTGACCTAATGTTTTAGGAAGTTGTGGTTATACAGTCTTTCACTCTTAGTCCGGGTTGTGAACCATCGGTAGGATGAGTAAGGCCCCAAGTCTTATCGCACTATGCAAATTCAAAATGATAGCAAGGAAATGGACATTCCATATCATTTAATCATAAATTGTTGCATACATAATAAACGGCTCACAATCCTTCTAGGGGTAGAATATATGGAGGTGCTCCGCATTTCACGGGTTGCTACGTAGGTCTTCCAACGTGTAGGTCCCGGGTCGAATGACTCTGGTCACTCAGTCTAATTGGGGCCAAGTGCTTCATCTGATCGGTCCTTCGTGTTCAGCATCACCTTTCTGAGCATTAGGACTCCAACTTCGTACCTACGCGGCTTAACCCATGAATTGTAGTACTTGACTATTCGGCTCTGATGCTGGGCAACGTGGAGGCGGGCGGCCTTCTTATGCTCGTCTAGAAGGTCCAGTGAATTAAGGATTCCTTATTTGTTCAGCTCTTTGTTGAAGGCTTCGATCCTCAGTGTGAATAATCTCATTTCCACGGGCACCACTGCCTCCATGCCGAAGGACAATGACTACGAAGTTTTGCCTGTGGTGGTCATTGGCGTAGTTTTGTAGGCTCAACAGACGATAGAGAGCTCTACGACCCAGAGGCCTTTGAGTCCCTCGAGCCTTGTGTGAGGTATCTCCTTACAATACTTTTGGAATTCAGCAACTAAAATCGAAGGTGATTAAGTCGTCACCCCACCAATTCGAGAGGGAGTGGGTAACTCTCCTTACAGTCTTCCTACACAACAAACTTCGATAATCATCTTACTCCTCATTAATGGATATTTATACCCATTCACTACCCAACCGTACACCCCTAGACCCACATTCTCTCTGTAGGCCGTTATACCCGCGCTACATGATTATTCACCTCTTCCCAGAACAATTTTCATCCTACCCCTCCTAGAATATGTTTTAGTTAGGATCTTCTTGATGATTTTGTTTACGACTCGACTTGCCCATTAGTTTGGGGTGCATTAGGTCGAGCTGAGATGATTGATACCCATATATGAGTAGAATTTCTTGAAGTTTACATTGTCAAATTGCTTACCATGAGCAGAAATGATGGTGTTTGGAATGCCGAATCAACAAATGATGGATTTCCAGACAAAGGTGGTTATATTCTCCTCGATGATGGTGGTAGTGGCTTTGCTTCCAACCATTTCGTAAAGTACTCGATCGCAAGTGTTTGGCCCCCCAAATGGTATCTATAGTCTTCTTAATGGACTTCGCTGAGGATGTATCCAATCTTCCCGGGTCCCACGCACCRGAGAAATGGAAGGGATTATCGCTTTTTGTACAAGACCCCATCTTTGAGAAGGTAGTGGGCCGCTCGTCTCCTGAGTCAGTGGGCCTCTACCAAGTCTTCGGGTAGCTCCCCAGTCTCTAAATGTTTGACAATGAAGGTTCTCCAGTTCGTCGTGCTCAGCTGGTCGATGTCCATAATCTCGGGCTCGGTGAGGCTCGAGTTGCTTACGATTTCGACCATCACTATTTGTGGCAGGTTCGTCTTGTAAGATGAGGCCGAGCCAGGGCATCAGCGTTAACGTTCCTGGAGCACTAGACCAATTTGACAGTTTACGTCTTTATGGAATTTAAGACAGATTGTACCTTTTGGAGATATGAGGCCATTCAAACGTCCTTAGCCTGATACTCCTGGTTGATCTGGTTGACTACTAGTTATGAGTAGCTGATGACACTGAGGTGACAGGCCCCCATTGACTTTGCCAAACGGAGCCCGACAATTAGTGCTTCGTACTCGTCTTTATTGTTCGAGGTCCGGAATTGAAGCATAGGGCACACTCGTGTCGGCTTCCTTCAGAACTAGTCAGCAAGATTCTCGCTCCGTAGCCTGCACTTTTACAGATCCATCGGTATAAAGGGTCCACCGTCTCGGCACGACTTTTGATCGTCCGGCGTCGTGGTCAGCTCGACTACAAAGTCGGCAGCGGCTTGTCCTTTCATAAAACTTATGGGGGAGTACTGGATATCGTACTTACTCAGCTCAACCGTCTATTTCACGATCCTCCTTAAGGCTTCTGGCTTCTGGAGCACTTGCCGGAGTGTGTGGTCGATCGTCAGAACCACGATCCGATGGGCATGGAAGTAGGATCTCAACCTCTGCATCGAGACGACCATTGCCAAGGCCATCTTTTTAATTTGGGTATAATGGGTTTCCGCTCCTGTCATGACTTTGCTGTATCGTACACTGGGACTGCTTTCTGCCTTCTTATTTGACAAGAGCTATGCTAATCGTGCCGTTTGAGACGACCAAGTAGGGGTACAGGCCATCCTCCTGGTTTGGCTTGGCGAAGAGGGAGGCTAATATTAGGTACTCTTTGAATTATGTAAAAGGTCTTCTCACATTCGTTCGTCCACTCGAATTTGCCTTCCTTTCTCAATGTCTTTAAAAAGGGTAGGCATTTGCCAGCCGACTTAGAGACGAACCTGTTCAAGGCGACGATCTTTCTGTTCAAGCTATGTAGTTGTTTCGAGTTGGTTGGTGGCTTCATGTTCAAGATGGCTCCAATTTTCTCGGGGTTCACCTCGATTCCTCGTTGGTGCATTATGAAACCGAGGAATTTGCCCGACTTGACCCCGAATGCGCACTTTGTCAGGTTCAATTTCATACCATGGCTTCGCATGACCCGGAAGGCCTCAGACAGGTCCTCCTCATGCTGCTCGACGGTGTGGCTTTTTATGAGCATGTCGTCAACATAGACTTTCATGTTCCTTTTGTTGGCTTTTTGCCCTTAATCTCAAATTAGTTAATTAATTAACTAATGTTTTTATGATGACAAACCTAATTTTTTTTATTAACAATTTTGATATCTTCAAGTGTCCGCAGCGTAGAACTTAATACAACGATTCCGACGTCTTTTAAATTAATCAAATCGAAGCTCAAATAGAGAAGTTATATCCAAATGAAGTTGAAAAAAAAAATATCGAGAGGATGACATGGCGACTGAATCAACCTAATCGATCAATAAAATAACGACAAGTGGCGAGCTGCATTATTATTAAAAAAAGGAAGAAGAAAAAAATAAGAAATAAAATAAGAAAAAGAAAAGAGTTAAAAAGAAAAACAAAGAAAGAAGAAAATAACTAAAAAAAAAAGTTACCGTTAATGGTAATTATAAAAATAAATAATAAATGAAATATGTTATATTTGCATTTAATGTACTGAAACACATTAAAAAAAAAAGTCGTTGGTGAGGGTTTGAGATTTATTATTATTATTATTATTATTATTCACTTTTTGAATTAATCTCAACCATTCATCTCTTTCTACAATAGATCCAGCAGTCCAAATTAAATTGGATTTCCAACCAATTTTAAATCTTTTTTACTTCTACTTAAACAACATTTTTTTCTCCCCAATTTTCTCTTTGATCTGTTCGTGTTTCTTCTCTCCAAAATTTCAATGTTGTTATTGTGAGAGAAATTTTTTATTTTAGAGATTCTCGAGCTTATAATTTTACTTTCTCTTATTCCATTTGAGGATTTTATTTGGTAAGAATTTTTCTTACAAAAATTGTGACTAAATTTTTATATCTACTCTTTGATAGAGTTTGTGAGATTGAGATTGTTCTTTAAAAATCCAATTTTTGTAAGGGTTGCTATTGAGTCCGAAAAAGAGCGTTGTAACGGTTTGTTCATAAACTGTGGAAAGAATCGAGTTTCTTCTTGCTCCCAGAAAAAGAAAGCGTTGTACCAATTTGACTCCCACCGTGGAAAGAGTCAAGTTTCTTAAACGAATACCCAAAAGGCGCTTGGGGAATGGAGTAGGCGGTTTTCCAAACCACTATAAATTTCGGGTGTCATTTTCTCTAACCCTCTACTATTGAATTGTTGCAATTAATTTTTTTTTCATAAATTGGATAAAATTAATTGCTATAATTTGTTGTTCATGTTTATGTTCAATATTTACATTAGGATTAATTAGAGTGCTTGAAATGTATTTCTAATTTATTGATTAATTGTGTATTAAAATTATTTATTTTTGAAAAAAGTTTACAAAATTGTTTAGCTTGGGCCAACCGTGTTAAAAAATTTATAAAGATTAATTAAACCCTATTCACCCTCCTCCATGGTTGTCATACTAATCCAATACCTCACGATCTGCAAGGCTAACATCTTTGTCGCCATCCTCTTTTATGTCGCCTGACATTCTTCAGTCCGAATGGCATGACCTTGTAATAGAATAATCCATATTCGGTGATGAATGAAGTGTGCTCTTAGTCCGTCAGGCGCATCTTGATCTTGTTGTACCCTGAGTAGGCGTTCATGAACATCAATAATTCGTGTACGGCGGTGGCGTCCACTAGTTGGTTGATTGGTGGCAAGGGGAAGCTGTCTTTGGGACAAACCTTATTCAGGTTGGTGAAATCAACGCACAAACACAATTTCCCATTGGCCTTCTTTACCAGGACACATTGGACAACCATTTGAGATATTGCACCTTCGGATGAAGCCAGCTTTTAGTAACTTGTTAACCTCCTCAATTATGTCGGCATTTGATAAGATGAAAAATACACCTATATTTTATATATTTATTTTACATTTTATTAATTTATTATGTTTAAATATTTGAATTTAATTATAATTTATAATTTTGTGGGAGATTGAAGATATTCAAGAATAATAATTTAAAACTGCAATTTTAGAGGATAATGTGGACTTCACCAAATTGGGAAGATTTCAACGGATAAATAGAGACACAATTATCATGGCGGGAAGCTTCGATTTGAGAATTATGAATTTTTAGGATATTTTGAAAATAAAGATATATAATCAAAGTAGGAAACATAATCCTCAATTGATTAGAAACTCTTTTATTTAATTTGTTTTCTTTTAAAAATGATATTTCCCAATTAGTTAGGAATTCCTTATTAGAGATAATTCCTCTTTAAAAGAGGATAAAGTTAATCTCTATAAATAGAGAAGCCTTATTGGGAGATCCATCATTCAACTTCCAACGAAAAGCTCTCTTCTCCGAAATTCAGTTCTCTCCCTCTACCATGAGTGGCTAGGATTTAATTCTTCCAACTCAAGGGTGATTCAAGTCCAATTGTAAGCTTGAGAGGCTCAAGTTAGATAGAGATTTCTTCTTTTTCAAGTATTCTTTATTTCTTGTTCTTATTATTTATGAACAGTTTATATTAATTAAATTGACGCTTTAATTCATATTAATTGTTCTACTACTATCCAGGAGTTTGTGATCCGTAATTGTCATGAATGATTGAAATAAGTAACAAGGGGTTGGCTTATGTGTGTGTATTTATGGCTTTTCCATGTTTACATAGCTGGCATAATAGACTCTAGGGAAACAAAGGGACAACATTAATTAACTTGCAGCTATCTCAAATTAATTGATTTTGGTTTAGTCATTCTCATCATCCTTAATGCTATTCTTTGATTAATATGGAACGCTATCGTGCCCAGTTGATTAATTAATAAAATTTAATTTTGATGCTTCGTCTAAATTAATTAAATTAGGAGAATTAAAACTTACCACGACTGTTCCGAGTAAGTAGACTAAGTTCTTGAATCAAGAAATCAATTTTTTTTCTATAAAGCCTATAATCAAGATTACAATTGGATGAAAATCACACCTTTGGATTGGAAGCTCGGTAACATTAACTTTCCTTTTCCTTTTAGTTTATTTTTTTAAATTTCAAAATTTAAATATAAACCCCCCATTTTTTTAACTTTGAGAAATTAATTTCACTGGTTCCCTTGGGATTCGACCTAGTCTCACTACTTCTACAAGTTAGATTTAAGTAAAATCACTAATTATTTTGGAGGGCCTCGACAACCCTTACCAGTATTTCGGGCGACGTCCATAGTTCGATTCTTCTACCTGACTGGCTTGGTCCCAGGGTCGATCTTCAGCCTATCTATAACAATGGAGGGGTCGATCCCGAGCGTATCTTCAAAGGACTAGGTGAAGACATTCGCGTTTCTTCTAAGAAACTCAACCAACTGCTCCTTCTCGGTGCTTTGTAACCGCACCTACGTTGGTAGCATTGTCGGGTCCGAGGACACGGATCGTTTCCAGCTTCTCTGCTGATAGGATGTTTTTTCTCGTTCGGCATCACATGATTCCAGGGTTCCCAGTGCCTGTGCTGGTGCCTTTTTCAAGGGGAAATTTTCCCTTCCGAATTTGACACTGGTCGGCCGAGGGGGGTCGTGCTGTCCAGGATCGACTGTTGTGGATGGATGAGTTGAGCGCGACTCGTCGTTGTGGGGCCCAATAGCGCACACTACCTTGGTTCATTCATGGCTATCGCATCACATTCTCGTAATGCTTGTTGCTGCCTAACCACAGATCTCATCCCATTCGGAGTGAGGAATTTCATCGCCTAGTGGTAGGTGGATGGGACGACTTTGAAGTTATGTATGGCTAGACTTGTCAGTATGGCCAGCCTTGTCAATATGGCCTTGTATTTAGAGAGGCTGTCTACTACAACAATCTCTTCAACCATAGTAATGGCTCCCTTTCTTTCACCCAAGATTAGTGGTAGCACGATACTACCTTCGAGATAGACTTTTTCGTAAAATAAGCCGACCAACAGGGGGAAGGACATCTTTTAGTGGTGGAGTCCCACCCGAGCGTTCGCAACACTCCCAGGGGGAGGACGTTGCATGAGCTTCCTCCATTTACCAATATTCGGTTCGTAGACACATGATCGATGTCCGCGACAGTCATGAGCACATCGTTATGAGGTAGGAGCTAGGTGTCAGCTTCTGCATCCGCGAAGGTTATGGACGGTCCGGGTTCGGCTATTCTTGCGGTTAGGACTTCTTGCATTCTTGGGCCATTTCGGGCTTTCCAAGCCAGGGACTTCCGTTTGTTTCCAGAGTAACCTCCTATTGACCCTCTGCAGGTGATAAGGATGACTTAGGGTAGTTCGTCCTTTTTAGAGGACTTCAGCTTCTACTGGCTCCGGTTGTTGTTGTACTCCTGAGTACAGTGACTTGGTCCCGAGCTTTCTCCCATGAACTCCTTCAAGTACCGTCTCTGGACCAGAGACTGGACCTAATCCTTGAGATCGCGTCAGTCGGTCGTGTCGTGTCCATGGTCCCGGTAGAACTTACAGTACTTGCTCTTGTCATTTTTGGTAGAATAGCCCCAGGATTGCTCTAGCCAATTAAGCAAGCTGTCGACGGGCATTCCACTGCATCGAGATTCGTGTAAGGGTATATTTCTCATATCTCAGTGGTCGATCTGCCTTGGGATTAGGGCAAATTCCACTGGGTTTCTTTTTTGCAGAAGTGGACCGATCTGACGACTTTTTTTTGTCCCACCTGGATGACTCGTTTGACTTCTTACTCAAGGATTGGGCCTTAAGTAACTATTCTCCGGCTATATGCTGGTTAATCTGAGCCATAAGTTCAGCCATGGACTCGGTTGGGTATTCGTGCTGCGAGCGGACAAGCTTCCATTCTTTGATCCTCTAGGAGAGCGCCCAGAGGGCCACACTCTCATTACAGTTTGGTACGCAGAGTCGTTAAATGGTAAAGCACGCCACATATGCTTTCAGGTTTTTGCTAGGCTTCTGATTGATTGACATGAGGTAAGCCTCTATCCGTCGGTTGATACGAAAGTAATGAAACTGGTCGACGAATTTTCAGGCCATGTCTTGGTAGCTCCCGATAGAGTACCAAGGGAGGTTTTGGAACCACTACTAGCAGGGCCTGTGAAGGTTCTTGAGAAGTCTTGACACCGCTCGATGTTATTGTATCATGCCTGTCGCATGGCATCATGATACGATGATATGTTAGTTAATAATTTCCAGACCAAATAAATGATGACTAAACATTATAAGAATAAGAGTTATTCTGGTGTAAAATTTAGTTGAGAATGTCTCAATTCAGTGAAGGAGTAAATGTCTGTCCTATGGTAGCTGTTGCTCTAAATCACTGAAGCATGAAACTAATATTTTGTTTGGGTGCTTAATTACTTTTGCTAAAATATGATTGGGTTTAAAGATAATGCTTGAAACTAATATAGGTTTGTTTTTACTTTCAGCATGTATACTTCTATTATTGCACTCCTAGTCGTAGAAAAACTTAACGACGAGAATTACAAACAATGGAAATCGAATCTAAACATTATACTCGTGATAGATGATCTTAGGTTCGTCTTGCAAGAGGATTGTCCTCAAGCTCCTGCGCCTAACGCCACTGTGGCGGTTCGTAACGTCTATGATAGATGGATCGAGGCCAATGACAAAGCTAAAGTCTACATCTTAGCGAGCATATCTGATGTGCTTGCTAAGAAGCACGAGGACACGATCACCGCTAAGGAGATCATGGACTCGCTATAGAGCATGCTTGGACAACCGTCCTCCCAGGCTCGACATGAAGCCCTTAAGTTCATTTACAACTCCCGCATGAAGTAGGGCTCATAAGTGCGAGAACCCGTTCTCAACCTAATGGTCCACTTCAATGTGGCGGAGTGGAACGGGGCCATCATAGACGAGCAGACTTAGGTCAGCTTTATTCTGGAATCTCTTCAGAAGAGTTTCCTGCAATTCCACAGCAATGCGGTTATGAATAAGCTGGAATACACTCTTACCAAGCTCTTAAATGAGCTACAGACTTACCAGTCTCTTACGAAAAATAAGGGACAGAAAAGGGAGGCAAACGTTGTCACCTCGAAAAAGTTCCACCGAGGTTCGACGTCTGGAGCCAAGTCTGTACCATCTTCTTCTGGTAAGTGGCCTAGACCAGACCCCACTGTTGCCACTCTCAAGAAAGGCAAGGCCAAGGTTGCAGAGAAAAGAAAGTGTTTCTACTCCAACATGGATGGGCATTTGAAGCGCAACTGCCAGAAATACCTGGCCGAAAAGAAGAAAGCCAACGAAGGTAAATATGATTTACTTGTTTTGGAAACATGTTTAGTGGAGAACAATGACTCTGCCTCGATATTGGATTCAAAAGCCACTAATCACGTTTATTCTTCGTTTCAGGGAATTAGTTCCTGGAGGCAGCTTGACGCCGGAGAGATGACTCTCAAGGTAGGAACGGAAGAGGTCGTCTTAGCTATGGCAGAAGGGGAGTTCAAGTTATTTGCAAACAATAATATGTATATATTATTAGATAATGTGTACGTAGTTCTTAAAATTAAAAGGAACTTAATTTCAGTTTCTCGTTTGTTAGAAAAATTGTATTCCATTTATTTTCTTTTAAATGAAGCATTGATTTCAAGAAATAGTGTCAATATATGTTCTGCTTTGCTTGAAAACAACTTGTATGTGTTAAGACCAAACATGACTAAAACAGTTTTAAATACTGAGTTATTTAAAAATGCTAAAACTCAAAATAAAAGGCAAAAAGTTTCTTATAGAGAAAATACCTATCTTTGGCACTTAAGTTTAGGTCACATTAATCTCAATAGGATTGGGAGGCTGGTTAAAAATGACATTCTAAGTGAGTTAGAAGACGATCCTTTACCACCATGTGAGTCTTGTCTTGAAGGCAAGATGACTAAAAGACCTTTTACTGGAAAAGGTTAGAGCCAAACAGCCCTTAGAACTTATACATTCAGACCTTTATGGTCCGATGAATGTTAAAGCTCGAGGAGGGTATGAATACTTCATCTTTTTATAGATGATTATTCAAGGTATGGTTATTTATACCTAATGCAACATAAGTCTGAAGCCCTTGAAAAGTTCAAGGTGTACAAGACTAAAGTTGAAAATCAATTAGGTAAAACCATTAAAACACTTCAATCCGATCGGGGTGGAGAGTATATGGACTTGAGATTCTAGGACTATATGATAGAACATGGAATCACGTCCCAACTCTCTGCCCCTGGTACACCTCAACAAAACGGTGTATCAGAAAGGAGAAACAAAACCCTGTTGGACATGGTTCAATCAATGATGAGCTATTCTCAGTTGCCTAACTCATTTTGGGGTTACACAGTGGAGACTGCGGTTTACATTTTGAACGTAGTTCCATCAAAAAGTGTTTCTGAAACACCCTTTGAGCAAGGAGGAGTCCTCAAGCTAGTTTACATCACTTCCGCATTTGAGGATGCCCATCACACGTGCTCATTACTAACCCAAAGAAACTGGAACCTCGTTCAAAAGTATGCCTATTCGTAGGTTACCCTAAAGAGACGAGATGTGGTATTTTCTTCGATCCACAAGAAAACAGAGTGTTTGTATCGACAAACGCCACCTTCTTGGAAGAGTACCACGTAAGATGATCATAAACCACGTAGTAAGGCAGTGATAAACGATATTTCCGACAAGGCTACAAACGTGTCAACAAGAGTTGTTGATCAAGCTGACAATTTAACAAGAGTTGTTCATGAAGCCACCACATCATGTCAGTCACATCCACCTAAAGAATTGATGGTGCCTCGACATAGTAAAAAGATTATATCACAACCTGACCGCTATGTGGGTTTAACTGAAACCCAAGTTATCATACATGATGACGGCGTCGAGGATCCATTGACCTACAAACAGACAATGGAAGATGTCGACAATGACAAATGGGTCAAAGCCATGGACTTAGAAATGAAGTTTATGTACTCCAATTTCGTATGGGAACTTGTAGACCAACTTGACGGGGTAAGACCGATAGGGTGCAAATGGATCTACAAAAGAAAACGAGACGCCGAAGGAAAGGTACAGACCTATAAGGCGAGACTTATGGCGAAAGGCTACACATAAAGGGAAGGGGTGGACTATGAAGAAACCTTCTCCTCTGTAGCTATGCTCAAGTCCATAAGAATACTTTTGTCCATTGTCACATATTATTGACTATGAGATTTGGCAAATGGACATCAAGACTGCCTTTCTGAATGAAAATCTTGAAGAAAGTATTTATATGCCTCAACCCGAGGGATTCATAGCTCAAGGTCAAGAGCAAAACGTTTGCAAGCTTAAACGATCCATATACGGATTGAAACAAACATCTCAATCTTGGAACATAAGGTTTGATACTGTTAACAGCAGGTGGATCAACCGTATCACGAGGTGGAATATCTGCCATTGATGTGCTCGTACTCTCTACCTCACTTTCAGAACTGATTTCACCTTCTCTCTCTTTTTGCTTTTCTAGTTGTTTTCGAAGTCTTTGCTCCTTTC